>JAFIRS010002497.1:0-209116 GCA_018342105.1 Gonioctena quinquepunctata | reverse complement strand
TTTTGTGTTTTCAATTGTTGGAATGTAAGTCCTATACTGGGAGAAAAATTTGTTTTAGCAGTGTAAATTTGTTAAAAGATGGACCAATCAAGGGTGGTGTTGATTGATTGTTGCCCCAATATATACAATAAGATTAATACTGCTCACCATTCCAACAATTAAAAATACAAAATCTTTCAACAGTTAGAGAAGAATACACGAAAATGAAACCCTCTGCCTCTGGCCAGGGCAAAACGATCTAATTTCTAAAGTTAATTAATAATTGATTTTATGAATCCAAATCCTAAGACAAACAACATACACTGGATTCAAGAACTCAAAGAAACTATAATTACGTACAATTGGTACAAGCACCAAATGCTATACAAACCACCTTAGAAATGTAAATAATGAATAAAAAAGATAATGAGGAAGCCTCTGGCCAGTGGCGAAACGTTTAATTTCTGAAGTAAATTAATAATTAATTTTATGAATCCAAATCCTAAGACAAACAATATACAAGGATTCAAGAACTCAAAAGAAATTATATATATATATATATATATATATATATATATATATATATATATATATATATATAAATATACATAAATATATTGCTTTATTTAACGTCGGCCTAGTTCTAAACACCGACGGCGGTAAACTACTCCCAAGCGAAATTTTGCCGATACTCTGATGTTGAAGAACTATATATATATATTATATATATATATATATATATATATATATATATATATATATATATATATATATATATATATATATATATATATATAGTATATATATATATATATATATATATATATATATATTTTGTTATATGTTTATATTTTTTATATAATTATTAAGATTATTATTTTCATTTATCTGCTTAAGAAATACCCATCACAACAATAAACTTCGGCTATGATGCTCTTACCCCTTCTTTTCAATACACTATTTACCTCTATTTTATTACCTTTCTCCAGCCCAGTCGGTACGCCTATGTAGAGATGATCGTCTCTATCTCAGGAGGATTGCAGTTGCGTCATCTAGTTGTTTTGCTTGAAGTCAATGTACTGGTTTTATGGAAATATAGTTTGTAATATGGTCAAATGATAAATAATAAGTCTAGAATATAGTTAAATGATTGTTCTTTTATTCAAATCAATTCTTGAAATACATAACCCTGCGATATCTACCTTATTAGTAAATATTATTCAACCAATCAAATTAAACAAAATCAAATCTTGCTCAATCAAGGAACAATGTGAAATAAATATTAAGAGGTTACATTGATATCAAAATAATGAATGGGAAATAAAGTTCACCACTGTGAATAGGTGTTATTAAAAATAAACCAAAAAGTGTCTGACCCGAACATTATCACTTTATTTAGTTTTTGTTGATGAAGTACCTGTTGTAAGTTCAGCTTGTGCACGCGAGTCCTGTGGCTATTGGAAGTAAAGTTTGCTAACGTTGAGCCCCCTTGCTGCTGGTTACGTCATGTACAGGAAATCTAATCTAAATTGGAGGTAAGTGGTTGCTTGGTCGAATCTGTATCTAGATGTTCTTCCTACACGTGAACATGCTACGTATAACTATCTTTCCTGTTATCCCATTTATTCATTATCCCGTTATGCCGTTTTCCCCTTATCCCCTTATCCTGTCATCCCGTTTTCCCGTTTTTTCGTTATTTCCGTTATCCCGTTTTCCTATTATCCCGTTTTTTCTTTATCCCGTTATTCCGTTTTCCCGTTATTCCCTTATTCTGTCATCCCGTTTTACCGTTTTTTCGTTATCCCGTTATTCCCGTTATCCCGTTTTTTCTTTATCCCGTTATCCCGTTCTCAATTTTCGTACTACAATTATTATATCCGATTGCCATCTTGCAACCCTATTGCGGATCTGTGGATGAAGTAAAAAAACATAAAAATCGCGATGGAAAAATAGGGGTTGATCGTAGAAGGGTGAAAATTCAGGGTTGTATGTATTTTTGAATGCTGTATCATAAAAAAATAAAAATAAAATTACCAAAAAAATAAAATAAAAAATTAAAGGCTGGACCATCCTTAACATTTAGGGTGATGGAAAATAGCCTATCTCTCAAGTTGGAAAAAATTACAAATACATGCCAATTTTCATCGAAATCGGTTGACTTGGTGAAGAGTTCACTGGGAACAAACATCAGGACACTGGATATATGTATATATATTAAGATAGGTTGTGCAAATTAAATGGATTGTTGGAAACATAATGATAATAATATAAAAGCTCCAGTGCTGAACTCTTGGATCATCTATGAGATGGCCAAAGGTTTCAGAGATGCAAAGTACACAGAAAATTGTAAAAACAATCATAGCAGGGTATTCATGTAATGTATAAATATCAATATATCAAATTTTTGTTATTTCTATATTCAACATATTTTTCATATCATAACAATATATATATATATATATATATATATATATATATATATATATATATATATATATATATATATATATATATAATTTATATGTATATATATATACATATATATATGTATATATATATGTATATATATATATATATATATAAATTTATGAAAGGGTAGTCTTTGCTGACTAGTTAGGATATAAACTAGTTAATAGTGGGGAATGCAGCAATGTCAAAAAGAAAACTCTTGTAAGTTTGTCCAAGCTTTCGGAATTGGTTCATTCCATCATCAGGGAACTACAATTTATTAAAAAATATTACATATGAGAGATTATTATTAAGTGAATTGATAATACTCACAACTTAGGTGAGAATGGATGACACGATGTTCAGTAAAGAATATTTTTTGTTTTTTGACATTATGGTAATAAATAATGAGAAATGTAAAACAGAGAAATGAACTAATGTTCAACTACCACACTTATATGTTAAAAACTATAAATAACACATGTTAAAATCTCTTCAACCATGTGGTAGGAATCAAAACTGACAGGTCAGAAATTAAATTCACATTAGACAGCTGTATGTGACATTGACATTGACACATGTCAAGTAATATTTATGTCACCCAGGGTGCCAACTACGACAGTGGTACCAACTAGTGTGGTTTACTATTTCCTGTGAGATACAGAGTTTCGAAAATACGAAAAAAATTAAGATTTCATTTGTTTTCTCCAAAATTCCTATAGGAAAAAAATTTTAAACTAGGTACACTAATCAAGGTTTATCAACGTGCTGATTTGGAGTTGAAATTTTTTATATTCGTAAACCAGTGGCGTAGTTACGATGGTATGTGCTCATATGTTCCTTCATATTTTCTTGGAACAAGTGAATGGACAAATGAGCGTTTGACATCAGTTCGGCTCATCGATACTCAACCTTATAGTCATAATATTCCATGTGTCTGAAAGAGGTGAAGGTTTCAGAGATAATTGAGAGAAACTGATGATATGTCCTTAGTAGAGACATGATTTCCTATGTGCAATGATCGCATAATGCTAATTTCTTACAACATATCGGAATATGTGTCAACCTCCTGAACATTTTTTAATGTTGGGAACATCGGAAACAAAGTACGGGCCGACATATCTTCGCTTTTTTTATGGTGGAGGAAATCCTATATGGACACCTTGTGCGGTAGTGTGGGAGACCCTAAATCAGATTTACCCACTAAAACCTCCATCCTGTGGGCTCGTCTGGTCGTGGCCTTTGACGACACTCGAGCCTCTTGGCCCTTGTATCTTACCTGATAGAATACTGGTCCGGGAGTTCTCAGCCGATCTGCTACACAATAGCTCCCCGCTTGTCCCTCCCCGACCTTTGTTTCACCAAGTCGTTTCCATGATTCCTGATTAAGAGCCACTTCGAGTTCCCTCAAAACAGCTGCAAGTACTGTCGTTCAGTACCCGATCCTGATCAGTACTCGGAATTGTATCCTCTCCAGTGCCCTGAAAGAGACATTATTCACCGGTAAGAAGTTGTCCTAATTCCCTTTCGGTACTTTGGCTCAGTGGTCATTTGGTCCCGTGAGTGAGTGAGGGAGGAGGGGTTGGTCCAGCCCTGTGTGCCCCCTACACAGGCCTTAGGCTGATTACTCTGTAATTTCACCCTGTTTCTTGGAGGCTCCATTGAGGCACCGGTTTTTTGAGACTCCGATGCACATACATCCGGCGCCACGGCACTCACAGCTTGAATTTAGGTCTGTTAGCCAGAGCCTCGTTAGTCGAGCCGCGGCCGCCCATATGCCACACGAATGTCCACAAACCGTCCAATTCGCTGCGCGGCCTGTTCACCCCATACCACGTGAAGGTGAGGTTGGACATTAAGCCGACATATCTTCACTTTTTGTAACATTGAATTCAATCTCGTTGTTAATTTCAAAAAGAGTGCGAGCAATGATTTGAGGAAAAAAATACCTGAAAAGGATCTACATCTTGAAAAAAGTGAGGATTCTACACTCCGAAGAAAAAATACCGCAAACGTGCTACTAAGTCGCTCACTATAGAGAGAATCACAATGGATTACCAGAAAAATTTACCATGCCCAAACATTACCATCAAAGATGTTTACGTACTATGAACGTAAACTATATTTCATTAGTTTCGTTCATACTCTGTCAAATTCAAGACCCGTATTTCACACCTACGATGAATCTGTTGGTTGGAAAGGAGCTGATGAAGTCTGTTTCATACTGCATCACTTCTTTTACAACGTCCTGCCTATGGAAAAAAACTGGACATTTTTTGTGATTCCTGCACAGGGTACAATGAAAACTTCACGGTTATTCGATTCCTTCATTACTTGGTTACCAAGAAAAGTGTTTTGATACTGTAAAAGTAATATTCCCGATAAGGGGGCATTCGTACCTTGAGTGCGATCGCCGATTTAACCAATAAAGTATCCCTCTCCAATCCGTCCAATCAGGATGCTCAAATTTTGCAAGGAGAATAACCTCCTAGTTTTTCACAAATCCGTTCTTATGGGTCTATATACTAGTTCTGAAATCGACGAAAAAATTCCCAAAATGAATCTAAGAAAGAAGAGAAGGCATTCTTTGCGAGGGCAGAAGCCAGAGTGATTAAGGAATCATTAAAATTTGTCGATCAACCTGAAGAAATCGATGATGAATATGTCGATGTTCTAATTCAGGGGAAAAGTGGCATGAGTCCAGGGTTAAACCTTTATTTTTTTTCTTAATAATCACTGGTTTAAAAAAATATATTCGTATGTGTTATTTCTTGTACTGTACATGTTTTTTTCCAAGAATTATTTTTCCGTCTTTTTTTCTTTAAATGCAACGTTCTGTCAATTAAGTAAAATTGTATTTTCGATTTTCTCGAAATCAGTTTTGGTGGACTATGGTCGTTTCCTCCCTGTACCCTCCATTATAGCCTGTTAGTTTCTGATGCATTATTATCATCAGCAAGAAACCAGTGAGCCCGATATTACATATCTCAATTGCTATTGAATAAAAAAAAAATGTGAAAAATGGTTCAGCCAGTAATTTCAAATTTGAAATATTTTTTTCCCAGGTTCGATTGGTCCGACTCATTAATTTGAGTAAACATACTATTTCCTAGTTATGAAATCAATAATTTGGCTAAGGAATGGAATTCTGATATTTGCAAGCATACAGTTCAGAATACCTTCGAAGCGATGGTTTTGCCGAATAGCTATAGGCATTGCCAAAAAAATTTAGAAACATGTTAATAAGAGGAGATATGTTCATAATTGATGGAAAAATTGGCTCTTGAAGAATATGAAGTTGTCTCATTTCCAGCTTTTGATTAACCGGATGAGCAAAATAAATTACAGTCCGCTAAAGTATTGCCATAACGACTTTAAGTGACATTTTGCGGACTGTTTTTAGTATTCAAAGTGGGTATTTTAATTATTTTTTAAATATTCCGTTATTCAGCCCTCAAGTTTCAAAAGTTGTTTTGAAACTCTATACATATGTGACATAATTTCCAATTTACTGAGGTATACAAGCAGCTTGACAGATTTCCGGTTTCGATGGAAATACCAAGCTAGTATATTCAGAAATTTTTCGAATGATCGAAACAATTTCCTTTCGAATACGTTGCCATTTTTTTTCAATATTTTTTTAAATTTTTTTATTGTATCCTTCAATCGAGAAAACAATACACAAAATATAATAATCTATTGTGAATCACATGTCATCTCATAAATAATATTAATTAATATTTTGTAGACCAATAAAGTTGGAACGGTTGGTTCTTGATGATAAACTGATGTATAAATATAACCTTGAATATTTATATGAAATTGATTATGGTTGAAAATTTTTGTTAAACTCAGTTCGAGAATAAAGAAGTTGTTCCCGACCTTCATTTCGTTCAAATAAGAATTACATTCGTACAAATGATATTTTTTTTCACAAAATTCCAACTTCATATACATCTGTGTGGTTGGATATTCTTCAAAAAAACATTCATAGGGTAAGGAAGTAAATGTGGAATACCCTTTTATTTTGAGGCATAAAAAAAATAAAAAATTGAAAAAAAATAATTTATGAATCAGTGGTTTTCAAAACTATTCTTCATCTGTGGGAGAAATACTTCAATACAGCGATTATTATTTTTCTTACATAGACTACTTGAGAAATGTGCAATTTTTACAAATATGAGAATGGTAATGTGGTAATGTGGAATATACCTGCTTGGTAATGTGGAATAGGTTTTTCTGTACGAAAATTGTTATCGGAAAAAATTATTGAATGTATTTTACACATAACATAAATAACAGAAAGGGTAAAATTCGGAAAAATTTGTAGAGATCACAAACGAATGCTTCCTGTTCTGCATCAGCACATGCTTTGTGTGCCCAACAATTGCACATCATACTCATGACCCATGCTACTCCACAACGATCTTCAGTAAACTGTCCTTCACTTCACTGTGAACGGAAATTTCCGATTCGTTTTCAGAAGAAGATTGAGGTGAAATTGGACGAAATGTTTTTTCTTCCCTTTTCAATATCCTGGTTCAGGTTCTGTATCAGAAATGCGCCGCTTTACCGTTTGTTTTTTTTTCTACCATCAATTTTTTATCTTATTCTTCCTTTTTTCTTATTGTTTCTTCCAACTCTTCTTTATTTGGCGTGGATGTGATATTCTTGCTTTTCCTGGAGTAAGTTCAGCTGCCAAAAAAACTTCGTCTGTGAAGACATTCGTGTTGATAGGTTAAATTCCGGTAGTTTGGAATCCCTTTACAGCTCTTTCATCCGATTGTGTTTTGAGATATGCTTTCCCAATAGTTCTGCGACATCAAAAAGTATTTTTGCACGCAAGTTGGTTCTTAAAAATGTTCGTATTTCTCCATTGTAATACATTTTCAGAGTACCCATTACAGTTTTATCTAATGGTTGCATCTTATGAGATGTATGCGGAGGGATGCTAATTATGGTGACAAAGGAGTTTCTGGCTATATTGACAACATCAAGATTTTTGACATGTGTATGATGCCCATATAAAATCAGAAGAACAAGATTGTCTTTGGTTGGACTAGTTTTTTCTATAACATGATTGAACCAGGTAGTGAATGGATTTGTTTGTATCCATCCTGAAGGATGGAAAGCAAATATGGATCCAGGTTGTTCTTGAGGGGGAAAACAATTAGTGGCGGAATGAAGTTCCCAGATGCGTTCATACACATAACAACAGTAATGAGTGATCCTCTCTCGGCAGACGTAAGAGCTCCTATCTGACGTTTTCCTTTCATCGCTATAACACTTGGACATCTAGACTGAACTATGCATAGACCGCTTTCGTCCACGTTAAAAATTATATCTGGAGAGAAATTAAATTTCTCACATCCTTTTTCGGAAAGGGTAAACAACTCATTAACTGTTTTTCTGATCTGGCGAAGTTTCTCTCGGTCTTTGGATTTTTATAGCATCACAAGAATTGCCAAAGCCAATCTTTACCACCACTTCCATGAAGCAGGGAAAATGGGTTGGATAAATTATTGCGGACTGCCAGTTGGTATGCCAAAGAACGCATATCGCTTCTCGTTAAACCGAGTAGTTTTGCTTCCATATTTAGTGAATACTCCCAAGCTCTTGCTCTAGTTCTGCTGTTAAAACAGGTTTTTTCCCTAGAGGTGTTTTTTTTATTTGGTTGATGTTTTCTGCGTTTCCACAGTATCTATTAAGAGTGCTGCGAGAAACTTTGAAACGTTCAGAGGCTACCAAATAACTTTATCTCTTCCGCTGTACTGCTTCTACCTCTCTTTGCATGTCTTCTGATGACCAATTCTGTTCTTTCTTTCAGATTTTTTCGAAACATTTTATTAGGAAAAGTTCTGTTAATGTGGAATAGTCCACAATACCATATCATCAGTATTCCACATTGCCACACTTATCATATTGAAATAAACCTTTTCTATTCCCGTATTATAATAGGTGAATTGAATATCTGCCACCGATTTATTAATATTGTCCATATCAACACCGATTTTCATTTCGAAATAGATTTTGGCCAATAAAAACACGTACTTTTTATTATGAAACGAATTTGCGACCTATAGAAACACGTACTTGGGACTAATCAAGTGGTATGTTTCTACATACTCGTTTGACATTTGATTTTAATCGAATTCAATCACAATGAGTCAAAATTACCTATTAGATGTCGAGTAGGGACCACGTTTTGTCTACTTATTGAGGTAACGTAAGATCTAACAGCGTTGATGTAACAACAAAGTAGTAACATTGTCTAAAGATATATAGTCAGTCAATTTTTATGGAAAAAATATTGGATACGATTTGCGATCGCTCTCTATTACACTTTCAGGAAAACTGTTCAAATTGTATTACTTTAAGTGGCGGCACCATCGGATGACAAACAAACCTGAACTTCTGTTTCACTTTAGAAAAAGACAATCAGGAACAAAACATACTTAATCTTGAAATTATAAAAAAATTCATTCTCCAGTCTCCATTATGTCATATGTGACGTGTATGATCGTCTGGAATTTGTCGGATAATAAATAAATCCTAATGTTAAATTTGGATTCATGGGAGAATGGAATAATCATTATCAGATGCAAATCTTATTCTGATTTAAATGAAAAATATATCAAGGAAAAATGTGCCTTTCAGTTGAGATTTTTTTTATTTCTATTTGTAGACATTGCATCGTTGTTTTTTAATAACAACTTTTATCTCCAAAAAATCCCCGGAGAAGACTGTCATTACAATTGCAACGTTGGACATGTATAAATCATTATTTGAAAAAAAAAACATTATTTTCGATATGTACGAATCGAAACCCCAAGAAACAAGATTATATACAGAGGAAAGCCACTGTTTTCGCAAAATGGAGAGGAATATTCAACAAAGAATAGCAATTCCTAAAGTCTTCTCCATGATAGTTTAATATAAATTAAACTGAAGGTTGGTAGATGAAGAGCAGAAAACAACTACTTTCCTGGGTAATACCACACAGAATGTTGAATGATATCTGCTCGACATCCATACAATAATTCATATAAATGAATATTAAATTGCAAATGCTTTTTTTTCTAAAAGAGCGGCGTTGGGCAGTTGGAGTTTCAGGGGTGTTTCTTTCTGTCAGCAGGTCCGTTTCGCAGGTGAATTTAAAATTCACTTCGTAACCTGTACACATTTTCGACTAAGCATGGCGGTGTCGATGTTTAAATCAGTCTTGCTTCAGCCGGAGATCTTCGGATATTTGGCTGGGTGTGCCCTATACTCATGAGAGCTAACAGCTCGAAATCGGTCTACAGGTGTTAGGCGAGACTGATTTAAACTTAACACAATCATGTCTTTTAGAAAGAAACATTTGCAATTTATTTATATGAATTATTGCATGGATGTTGAGCAGATATCATTCAACATTATCCGTGGAGTTAGCCAGGAAATTAGTTATCTTTCAAAAATAATACTACTTATAATTGGAATAGAGAGAAATAATACCTGAGTGCACTGTCCAACATTTATATCTAGCGGTATCTTTTAGTGGAAAATGGAATAATGTCAACGAAGGATTATTTCGGGTTGAAAGCTCACAATTTGGCAGGCACATTTATGCACAAATGTCTGAAAAATAAATGTAAAAAATAATTTCTTATTCACCACAAATAGTTGTGAGATAATATGCACTGAACACTCCACAAGAAAAATTAGGAATTACCACTGGAAGGGAAACTTTATTAAAAGTATCATTCGCTTGGGCTGACACCAATAAAGATTGTATTCTCAGAATATAACTTTAAATGGCTTATTGATCTTTGCAGTAGCTTACACAGCAGATTTATTGCAATAACTATTTGAAAATTCATTCATTATGGGCCGTATCTCAAGAAGCCAATACAATTTGAAATATATAGGCAGATAGTCTTTTGAATCTATCGATTTTTATATTTCGTTAATGAATAAATACACAACATAACCTTACTTTTCGTTTTAACTACTATTTCTGCTACTGGATATATTCCTTATTCATAATAATTACCATAATATAACCTTCTAAAGCTACTTAGGTACAGTAATTCCCCGATATCTCAAATAAATGAATATTTCGTTCTTACCTTTATATTTCGAACTTTACTTTTCAATTGTTCTCATAAATGTTTATCTTATAAAGTTCATACAGTACAAAAGTTCACACAAAACAGAGCGACAATCACTTAATAATGGAATAGCGAATTCCACAAAAAATAATCATGTTTCACTATCAACGATTTCAAATTCAATGCAAATGGCATGGCAGGAAGCAGAAACACAAAATATTGTTATTATTCCAATTTAACCCCTCAAGGTCAGGTCGCTCGAAGGCACACCCACTTGAATTTGTTCCATCTCACTTGGATATATAACTTTTTGGGGATCATATTGGACTAACGTCATCTACGAATGGACCCCATTTGTATCCAATTTTTTCGCCGTTTGGTTGACTGACTATGTATCTTCAGATTTACAATCGGAATAAGTTTTGGCTACTACATTGAAGATGGCATGAGTAGCTTTCGAATAATTTAGCTATTCCACATTACCGAACTTATTCCACAATCACCGCCTTCACTATTTCAATACGCATTTGAGAAAAGGAGGGGATGAAGGTAGGTACTATCTATTCTCAAACCTTACACCGTTCATTAAAAGTCAGTTAAATGAACGATGAATGAATATTGATATTTGTCACGACTACTACGTTTCTAATTCCAAAAATCAATTCCGGATAGGCAATGACGAATATCTAGATTGATTTATAGAAAATATGAACAGGATGTTCATAAAATCAGATGTGGAATCATCTGCGACTGAAAGATAAACTTTAGTCACTATCTTCCATCGTCAAGATAACCTCTTGTGGGGTATTCATGTTGAAAAGGGAAACATTCTCAATTAAAAATTGATAAAAAGATTTTTCTGTGAATTGAAAAATCTTTTTATCAATTTTCAATTGAGAATGTTTCCTTTTTCAAGACGAATATCTACTTTATGAATTACTTTAAAAAATCAAATATTAGTTTAATATGAAGATAAAACTGAAATTTTGGCTATGGTTTCTTTTGAAAAAAAAAACATTAGTTTTTTATCAGAAATCAACAGTTCAAACTGAATAGTGATTTTTGATAAATAATTTTTATTTATGTCGACAACGATGACACAGTAGATTTTTTTTTATATATTTGAATTTTCACAAATAAAACTGGTCAAAATGGCCATACATTAGTTTGCTTTGGATCAATCTTAAAACTGAATAATTATTAACGGAAGTTTATTCATCAACATCCTTCAGTTGTTTTGCATGTCCTATGCTTAACACTATGAGTTCTGCACATGTTTCGATTTGGCACAAAACACAATAGTATAACCAACGAGTGTTGTTCCCTATCCCTTAGCTTTCCCTTTCCGTCTGGCCGCGCCATCAGTTTTTTTGAGGTTGAGATTAAAAGTATAATCCAAAAATGTGAAAAATATACAGTTTCATTGAAAAATCCAATATGATGGAATTTTTCTCAAAACCGGAACTAGTCCATTCTGATTGTTTATGCCAATTAATTATTAATTATTGTATGTTTCATACGAGTAGGTACTTTGAATCAATTGGTTGGTAAACGTATGAACTATTGATCTGAGCCTGGTCTCGTTTCCACCCGGTGAACGCGCGATATAATATAGAATTATTACAAAACTTTTGCATTGTGATGTACAGTTCCTTGAATTAATATCGACGATGGTATGAGGAAGGAACCGATCCGCCTCTCTTCACCAGAAGTCAGAAAAATAGTAATATGCTGTATAACTTATTCGCATATATTTTTTGTATTTGCTGGACATGAATCAAGAGAGATGCATGAAATTTTGTACATACATATTTTGAACGGAATAACAACAAATTTTATTCCAGGAAGAAAAATTGTAGAACATTATTTATTCTGATCCTACCCAACCGAAATAAGATTGCTGCGAAATGAAGATATAACTATACCGTCGTAATTATGCAACGTTTCCAACTATTTGATTTTGTAATGAGGTAATTTTTTGTGTGTGAAATTATAAATGGTACTTATTCAAAGTGTTGCACGTTTTTTTATTCCACAATATCCCCCATCTAGAATAAAAAAATGTATGCTCGTACTGAAACGGAAAAATTGCAATTCAGGATAACGGGAAAATGTCGAGAGTAGAAGGCTTAAATTATTATTATATTATTTTTATTTTTACTCACCCATTTCTGATTATATTCCGTATTCACACGACATCACAAATAGCAGGTAAGCAATTGGAATATTCCTGCCTGAAAGTAAAATCGAATGACTAATCAAATGCACGCATGAAATTGACAGACATCTATAAAATCAACCATGAATATGTCCATCTCGTATATATTTACCCAATTAGGATGTGAAATAATTCAAAGCTTACCAGTCAATGTGAGCGGAATGTGTTATGGTACCATATAAATCTCAGGGTCTCCTTACACGGTTGTTACTTTGATACATTGAAAATTAAAATGAATTAACAATCATTTGATTCGCAACCGGATATTTACTCATCTACAAGTATAGTGGAGAGTGATGCAAGACTGGTTGTTTGACGATACTAAGCAATTATGATTCCTGACTCCATGCCATCACTCGTTATAAGAAAAAACTCAATACATTTTTTTCATACAATAATTTCTGAATTTTAAGAAATATAATCTTCTGGAACTTCTTACACAAATTCATAATGAACGAATTGAAGACCCTTCCCGTATATAATTCATTTTTAGGTAGATTTTATAGAAATACTATGTATTGAAGACGTCACCACTTCACGACTTTCAAAAAATGTTGGTATATCTTCGCCGATCATGGTACCCAGAATCCAAAAATACCATCAGCTGTGCAAGTAACGTATTACTCCTACCTTTTCATCAAAAAAGAGATGTCACTTAACACTAAATGGCACATTACAACAACCCCAAGTAGCATTTTAAGTGGACGGAACGTAGCAGCCACGATTCTGGAAACCTTTGAAGTGTTTGACCACAACCACTGCCACGTAATATACACGGTTCTATCACGCGGCGGCTACCAAAATGGGAAACATTTCTTTGGTGACCGCAACGTTCCGATCTACGTTTCTGGATCTCAGATAGCCACATTCCAACCACGTTTTGGTCACCTGGCAAAAACGTGGATATGTAGTGGCCGACACTAGACACGTTAAACAACTGACTGCGTTTGTGTAAATAATATGTAGCTCGATCTCTGTTTAGCAACATATTTTTGTGATAAATGTTCCTCATTCTTCCATTTTGCCTAATTTATTTCTAACACTCGATCAAATATAAAAATATATAACATATAAACATACAAACGCGTAAGTAAGTATATTGAATTTGGATACTTCTGATCGGGATAAAATTAAAACGATTGAAAGTTGTATGTGAAATATGGGTGTTGTAGCTCGATTGTGAGCACGCGCCATCTGAATACACTTTATTTAAGGAAAACATTATAATTTTGGAAATAACTCGCCTCTGAAATTATGTACTTCCCTCAAACATTGTGTTATCAATCTTGGTTAGTTGAAACAAATACTAACGTAACAAATTACTACGTTTGATGCAGTGCTGATGACAAATAAATCTTTATGGAATATTTCAATCATTTCTCTAATAATGGCGAACCAGCATTTTCTGTAAATATGGCGGCTTTTGGAGACTATAACTTTAAAGTGGCAGAAAGTGTAAATATACCACTCCAAAGCTCCTGCCATCATAAGGTGCCCAGTGGAACTGAATTATTAACTTTTCCACCACTGGAAAGTGGCACACACGTCGCAGGCCCATGACTCACCACTTCAAAGTTATAACCTAAAAATTACAATAGGTCTTATACCCTTGAAAGGGGCGAACACGTCGGGCTATTATAACCTGCCACTTCAAAGTTATAACCTCGAAATTGCGGGTACAAATTCAATATTTGTTAAAAAAGGACATGTATAGTGGATTTATGCAGCTCCAATCAACAAATATCAAGTATCAAGTAACAATTATCAATTAACAAGTGATGAAAATGATGGCATTTATGCAAACAGAATTAACAATTGAAGTATAAATAGTAAGCAGGAGCACAACTCAGAGATCCGCTCTATTTAAATTAAAATTTGTATACAAAATCAAGAAACATTGTTTTGAAAACGTTTTAATTCACGTTTCACGTAATAGGTAGAACGAACTTTTTGTAAGCCACAATAAAATAATTTAAGAAAAGTTAGGTTAGTTTCGTCATCGCGCTGACCGATCCACGGTCACTTCAAAATTAAGGAAAATTGTGTATTGAAAACGCATAACCCATTTCAATTAAAATGAATATCATTCACGTTTCACGTAACAGATAAAACGAACTGTTTGTAAGCCACAATAAAATAATTTGAGAAAATTTTGGTTATCTTTCGTCATCGCGCGGAATGGTGAATTTTGAAGGTTATTGTAATTTGTAGTGACCTATTAAATGCGAACTGTGGTTATCACTTATGAAGATAGCAAGAACGTGGCAACCATCACCACATATCTCAATCAAGTGCCTGCCACATTGAAGATTTTATGAAAGTTACCAAAACGTCACCAAAACTATCATATTATCTTGAAAGTGACTGTGACTTCTAAGTGATACAGGATAGTTACCACAACGGTTATTTTCCACTTTCAAGTTTGAAAACCTTTGAAGTGATTTGCTCAGTGGCCATAATGTTTCAGACACCTCAAATGACACTAATAAGTTATAGAACTGTGAGGTGGGTACCATATATGGGAATAACGTGACTACAACCATACACATATAAAATTT
Organism: Gonioctena quinquepunctata; assembly: GCA_018342105.1. Classification (NCBI taxonomy): domain Eukaryota; kingdom Metazoa; phylum Arthropoda; class Insecta; order Coleoptera; family Chrysomelidae; genus Gonioctena; species Gonioctena quinquepunctata. The sequence continues at coordinate 193,823 of JAFIRS010002497.1, read as the reverse complement.
TAGTCATTCTTACTGTAGAGTGGTACATTTAGTGGTGATTACGTGATAAACACCGAGTCGAAGTTGCGGTATCAGTTTCCGTCACTATAATGCTGCTTGGGACCGTTCATACTCTTTTTACACATGCTTTATTAGCTTCACATGTATGTATGTATACACTGTGGTCATTTGAATGTACAACATATGGGAATTTTTAAAATTAATTTCACAACCAAAATACAAATATTGCCGAGAGTTGGTGCATGTGCGACAATCGTATTAGGTGCACTTGGAATAGTTGCAAGTCAAGCAGCATACAGGGTAGTTCAAAAAAATTAAAAATTGTACTGGAGTAAAGTACCCTTATTTCAGAAACTTCAGCTAAATGTTAATGAGAAAAGTTGTTTAAAATCAAAAGTTATAGCAAAACATGGCCTCTCAAAAACTTTTTTTTTAAATAAGCCGTATAAGCAAAGTTTATTTGCAGGTATCGAAAACGAGACTGCATTGCGGTATGACTTCTGCATGTGGATTCCATAAACACATTCTTTTCGGGGAAGCATCGACGTTCACAACAAATGGCGTTGTCTCCTCCCAAAATTGTAGGTGGTGGTTGGACGAAAATACAAACTTTGTCATTGCCAATAAAAACCAGTATCACCAAAAAACAAACGCGTGGTGCGGTATTTTTAACGACAAATCAATAGGGCCGTTTTTTTCGCCTTATCTTAAATGCTGATACCTATATACTGTTTTTGGAAAACGAACTGACGGATTTTTTGGATAATATGAGTTTACAAAAACGAAATAAATTATGGTTTGCACATGATGGATGTCCTGCTCATTCTGCCGGAGTTGTTCCCGAATGGTTGAATAGGGAATTTGGTGATAAATGGTTAGGATGAAGTACCGATACACGGTGGCCTCCTTGTTCGCCATATCCCACCCCAATTGATTTTATTAATGGAAATATTTGAGGCAAAAAGTATACAAGTATCGACACTTTAATAATGTTGAGGAATTTGAAGTTTTGTTAATATTAAGTAATAATAATAATTATGTTTACTTCTGACCCTCATTTGTTTTTTTTTTTCACGGTTATCCGCGATTATTTTAGTAGGATTTCATGTTTCTCGATTAATTTGAACAGTTTTTCAATAAACATTTAAATTAAAAATTTTGCACTTCAAATAAGAGTTTTTCAATATGCATATTATCATATTCAAACGAAGGTAGAAGTCCATTGTGCTCAAAGTGGAGTGGATGTATGAGTGCATGTACTCTAAATCATCTCCACGAAATTCATTTGAAAAAGGACATGTTTCGGAGCTTCAAAGCTCCATCTTCAGCTGATACTTATATTAATCTGAAAAGAGGGGAGGAATAAGCTTGACTATAGGTTCAACAACTCTCATTAAGGATGGAAGTTTAGTTATGAATACTTACATCATGGGGAGAAAACACAACATAAAAATGTGGTAATTTATAAAGGCAAACAAAGCTTTGAAACAACTTGAACCGTAATTGGGATAAAACCATTTCACTCCATATAGAAGGGGCATGGTAATCGTTTGTAAAACATTGTTGGCATTTTGAATGAGTTCGACATTTTCATATTTTATGTCTAAATGATGACTGACCATTGACAGAAGGGAACAGAGGAGAAAAGTAAGCGTTCTAAGGTATAGTACGGCCATCTAGTGTAAAATTGTTGAACCTCTAGTAAGTGAATAACATGAGAGGGTGACATCTATTATTATAGGGCTAAAGCTAAGATGTAGGGTGGAACAAAAGGTGATACCAAATTGTGGATGTAAACCTCGACTAGGAGTTTAAAGAATCATAGAATTGAAGGAGCTCAAATTCAATCTGTTCATTCAAAGGAGTTGTAGAGGAGTCTTTCAAGGTAGAATTTATTTCAAAAATTTCTAGACAATTCATTAGGGAACCCTTATTAGCAATGTGAAGAAGTCTAATATCTATACCGGGATCAAAGTAATGGTTGGAGTTAACCACATGGTTGGCAAATGAGCTGCAAGAATTGATTGATTCAAAAGGGTGGATTGTGAATTTTCCTTTATATTTGTCTATGATTTTTGTATGTTCTCTAACTCTGGTACTAATTTTCCTGTCGCTTTGGCCGATATATTTGGCATTGCAAGATGGTTCAGAACAAGTAATTTCGCATATACCAGAATTGTCCAAAGGATTGACTTTGTCTTTGGTGTTGACTAGTTTTTTAGACAAATAATTCATCGTGTAAAAGCTAATGTTCAAATCATCACCATGGCGTTGAAAGATGTTTTTTATATCTTGGGAAACTTTACCTATGAAGGGTATAGCGCAATGACGTGTAGGTAAATTTGGGTTGAAAAGATTTCGATTAATGGACTTGGCCAAGTGTCTGTGGTACATTATATCAATCAAGTGAGAAGGGAAATCGTTATCCCAACCTATTTGTTTAATGATGTTTAGTTCAATGGAAAAATTTAGTGTGTTCATGGGGATCGGAAAAAGTCTATGGAATAGAAAAGAAGCTAGTTTGTGTGAGACGGGAAGGCAAGAGTTATAAGGTATTACCGTATCGGTGTGTGTAGGTTTTCTGTAAATCGAAAATTCGAACTTATGATTAGTTTTCTTATGATAATTATTAGTGTTTCATCTTGTTAAAAATGATTTTTGCGAAAGTTGCGTTTAATATCGTAGCAACAAACATGAAGTTTGTAATTCCCAAAGTTATGCAAAATTGATTTGATTTTGATTAATTTATGAAAGTGTTTAGGGTGAATATAAAAAAAGGGGGAAATTATTAATGTTAAGAAAAAAAATTAGGAGGCCATGTTTTGGTTTTTAGGCTAATCTTCAATTTTAAACAATGTTTCCCATTAACATTTTGCCGAATTTTCTGAAATGAGGGTACTTTACTCTTGTTCAATTTTTATATTTTTTGAAAATTCCCATATGTTGCACTCGAATGACCACACTGTGTATGTATTTAATGTATATAACAGCTATGACCTGGTATTCTCACCAAGATCCTAAGAAAAAAATGCCTAATTTTATGTTTGGGTGTATGGCTCACCCTGTATGAAAAATACTCTTAGCAGAATGTATCAGCCTCAAAATTGTGAACGGGTCGGTATCAATTTTATGAAATAATTTCTCTGTGGTGCAACTGTAGAATTATTGAGTGTTGTGATTTATTCGTGAATCACCCTTCAACAGTGAATATTTTTAGCTGTACCTTTTTATGTACATATAATCAAAACTTATATTGAACTTATATACGCAACATAAAATCAATACAGGTTTTCAATTTGAAAAAAAAATCAGCAATTCTACACTTTAACGCCCTGTATCTCGTAAACTGGTGATAGGATGTAAAATTCATGCCTCTTAAGACGTTATTAAAATCATTATGTACTGAGGAAATGCTTACATTTGACTGGGGAAATTTTCATGGTTTTTGAACTTTTCTCAAAATAGAATACCGACAAATGAACCACCTTGTGTATTTTGAAGCTAAGTGACACACTATGTTAGTGGAATTACCTTTCCCAAAAATCTTATAAATTTGCTTTTGAATGAATCCTTGAAAAAAAATCATGTTGTGGTTCTCTCTGTGCAATATTTTCTCGTCAGAATATTATATTGAGAAGTATCTTTGGAAAATATATTTCCCTAACGTCACAGTAGAAAAGGTGGGATTTTGCAAAAAACTCTGACGGTAGTTTGTAAATCACCCTGTAAATATAAATATTTTTGATTTCACAAATGTATTACAGAAACATGTGGTAAACGTGTGTAGGCAATAGAAATTCAATATAGCTCATAAGTTAAAAAACAAAAAATCCGAAAAACTGAGTAATTTTCAACTTCCCAACAGCCCCATTTTCGTTTTCCGATCCTCTTCTGGCGAGTTCGTCGACTTTTTCATTCCCTGCGAATCTCTTATGTCGTGGAACCCAAATCAGCTTGCCGCGGTTTTGTTCTGCCAGAATTGTCAGTTCCTCTTTGCAGGTCCGTACCAGTTGGGACGTCACTTCCTGGCTACTCAGAGCCTTCAGTGCCGCCTGGCTGTCTGAGAGAATGTGGATCTGTTCCTTACTATTGCTCACGCAATGGAAGATTGCATAGACCTCTGCTTGAAATACAGAAGTGTGAATCTCCAGTGAGTAGCTAAACTCAGTCTCTGGGTTTCTGGAATATACTCCTGCTCCCGCACCATTCTCTATTTTTGACACGTCTGTGTACCAGATCTTGCCCCGTAGAATGGTGTTGAGTTCTGTGTTGTTCCATAACCTGTATGACTTGTCAAAGGAGAATCGTTTCGCAATGTAATCTGCACGTCCCTGGATATTACAATCGTAAGCATCGTTTAGGATTCTCATGTGTTCCAACGTTCATATTGTCCAGTGTGTTTCTCAGTCGGAAGGCACCTAGCCTTGCCTCTCCTTGTATCATCAAGTGAAGGGGAGACAATCCCAACAGTGTCTCCATGGCTGCAGTGGCCGTTGATTTAATTGCCCCTGTAATGCCTACACAGGCAAGTCTTTGCACCTTGCCTAGTTTGGTTTAAGCGCTCCATTGTTGTGTCTTTGGCCACCACACCTGGGAGGCGTACGTTATGGCTGGTATTACCACCATGTTGTACAGCCAGTGTACGATGTGTGGTTTTAGCCCCCATTTCTTCCCAGAAGAGCATCTTGCCGCAATTAATGTGGTCTCCGCTTTCCTGGTCACTTTCATCAAATGTTGGTTCCAGGTCAATTTCGAGTCCAATACCACCACATGATATTTGACCTCTCCCTTGCTCTATATAGTTTCTCCTCGAAATTTTAAGGATCTCCGAGTGAATGTTACTATGGTTGCCTTTTGAGGATTGATGTTGATGCAAGTTCCTTGATTCCTCTCCGTCTAAGAAACCTGATGATTGAGTCTATAGAGGAGTTATTGAAAGCTCCTTCTATATAGTACTTGTTACCAGTGCACCGTCCCTTATATGACTATTCACCAGCTTCTCCAGGGTCTTCAGTCCAAAGAACATGAGACTTATGGGTCTTAGGGAATTCGCTGTTTCCTTCCCAATTTTTCCAGGTTTTGGTATGGAGAAAACCCTAATTTTCCTCGATGGCTTCGATTTGTATACCAGAGCCTCTGAGTATTTCGTAGAGCCTGCTATGCAGTAAGTGCGTTCCCTTCTGCAGTAGTATTGGGTGAATTTCATCAGATCTCGGTTATTTGAATGGTTCAAATGTGTTTATTGCCCATTGCGATTTAAAATTGTATTTTTCTCCAATAACCAGGATTTGAGAAAGGGAACAGAGGTGATTCCCAAAACGTCATCCAAGCAAGAATATTTTGTATTTTGAATTCCAATCTTACTTTTGTTGTAAAATATTTTAGGCAAATCATTTTCAAACGGTACGTTACTGACAAATTTGAAATTTTCCCAGTTTATTTTAGAATCCATAATACCAAGAACGCAGTAACATATCGGGGCAAATTTAGTAATTTGCCCTTCTTAAAATAGATACTCAATTATTTTTACTTCTAGGGGGAGATGAAACCCAAAATATGGAAAATAATATTTCGATATCTCCACAAAAAACATTCAGATGTTATTTAATTTCAATAATGTTTTACTATGATTTCAGCGGAGCTCTATATGTCTCTCTCTTCAGGCGTATAATGGAACACTTTTGGGGGTCGAGAAACTGTTCCCCAAAAGGGCCCAGGCAATTTTTTCAAAACATGGAGTTTTTTTCCCATTTTTTTATAGCTTGCTGCTCAAGATGGCAGACGACATTTATGATTAATTGTTCGATTCTATTCATAATTGGTATGGGGGAGTTTTTGATATCGGTGATTATAATTTTGTTGTCAAAATTCAGAAATTCAAACGGCGGCCTTTTGTAGTCCCTATTTACTGGATTGAATGGCCCTTTTTTATATTGTCCTATTTTTTATAGTTATTTTCCCTTTATTTCCAGTCAATATTTTCGAACTACTTCGTCAACCCAACTATATATTTCAAATGCTGTGTATTTCATCGAAACATCCGAATATACTCATTCACCAAATTAATTTTTTCCATATCTAAAAGTGCAACACAGCCTATTGAATTGATTTTCCTGATGTGACATCTACAAGATATAATTATTTCCCACCACTATCGTCGTCGGTCAATATATATGATACATAATAATTTTGCAGAGCTCCATTCCTTTGATATTCCACGTAATGTCTTCTGCTCATGATGAAACTAGATTCATATTTTTTTTTTATTGGTGCCCCTTTTTACCCATTTAAAGCACGCCTCAGCGTGTTTAAATCGAACTTTAAAAAACGCGCGTTTTTTAAAGGTAACCATGACAACATCAACAAATCGAGAAACGTGAAGTCTAAATGACAAATTTTTGATTATTGATCTGACAGGAGTACCTTGTAACGTCAAAATATTACTCACAATTCGTTCATTTATATGTGCTCCTCCATCCATTTGATGAACTTTTCATATTCTTTTTTATATATATCACTGGATTTTTGCGGTATTAACCGCGAATCTGCCTCACTATTCAAAAAATCGATATTAGAATAATTCATTTTTGAGCTCTGGTGACAACAAATATTGATCTTTGGTAACAAATTGCAAATGAATGTTTTTCTCATTTCCATGACAACGAAAGATATACTGATGTCACATCACGAATTCAACCTTCTTGCATTATTAGTTCTTATTTCTATTTTTTGTAGTAATAATACCAGTATATATGATTTCAAAGTGCACCAATAAAAAAAAATAACGTAAAGTATTCGTGGATAACTGGTCTTAAAAACACTTGCTCTATTTCGAGCACTCCGGCTGCGCCGTCGTGCTCGAAAAATCGCGCGTGTTTTAAAGCCCTTTTTATCCACTTATACTTTAATATACTAATTCAGTCAATATTGTGTCCAATATTTGCCAATAAATTATTTCACTGCTTCCGTTTTCTCTACATTTGATTAATATGCCTTGAAAAATTGTTTTGACGCACTTATAGATTCGGAACACCTTTGTAAGTGGCGCCGCAGTGGCGGCATGGGGCGAATTCGTCCGATAGTGCAACTTATCCGCATTTGCCTCTCTGATAAATAGAGTCTTTTTAAAGTTTGTTGTTTTTGTTACACACGTGAAAACTGCAATTGCGTTGTAATCCGCCGTGTATAAACTTCGAATTGAATTGGGCCCAGGTTTCGGAAATTGCGCTAGTAATGTATAAAAAGCAGCTTGAGATGAGTCTGCCTGAGGCTGCATCAAAGGGCTGAATACGCGCACTGCGAACTTGTGATTCGCCTGTCATCGTAGTGTTCACATGTAATTTATTGTCAAGTTGAAAAGTGTCTTATAGTCGTGATGGAGCAAGTGCTTGCACCTGGGTTTCTACCCATTATAAGCCAAATTGTTTTCTCGAAAATCAGTCTGTAAAAAAAGGAGCAGCATTAGTGTAGTAAGATTATTCCAGCTTACATGCGAAAGTGATTAACCAAGTAGCAGCGACAACATATCAGTACTCTGTCGAATTAGAGGTGAATAAATACTTTCACAAACAATTAATAACATTTAATAAAAACTTACATGTCTAATGTCACAGTACATTACACGAATACAAAAAAAAATATTGAAGAAATATGTATGAAAGAAATTATAAATATATCGTTTACTGAAAAATTTAACTAAACAAATTTTGAATATGTATTACCTACCTGAATAAAAAAAATTCATTTGTTTCATGTACACTTTTTCAGATTACTATAATGATTGAAAACAAAGTTTATATCAATGTAAACATTAATCAGAAATATTTTTAAAAAAAACTTGCCAGTTGAACTTTTTCCCTTCCGTAGATTGATTGTAACAAAACTGTTACAAGAACTTCCTGCACTTGCAGAGCAAATGCTCGTAGCGACTGTTAACACGTTTACGCAGTATTTTTATGAATAAACGTTCACCGAGAGAAGTCCAAACATGTGATTTGAGGTTATTTGCGGAATCGTTCATTGACGTTCATTCATTATACGCGCACTTTCGACTGGGTCTCTCTTTGATTCAAAGCTGTCACCTGTCGAATTACAACAAAAACGACGTTTACGACCAAAAAATTTTGATTTTCGAACTTTGTAAACACCCGTTTTATCAAAGCGGTAAATGCCGATAAGTGACACTATACGCCAGATTCCGCCACTTCGGCGCTGCACGTTAAACTCCTCCCCCATGCTCCAAGTCCATATACCTTCCTATTTTTCTGATCTTAACTTATCCACCCCAACCCACTCAACTAATATTTCTGATGAGATATATTTACGATACTACCCACACATTTAATCACCCATCAACCATTCTAGAACACCTTTATTATTATCATTTTCACACATTCACCAATATGTGCATTATTTAACCTTCCTCTCACTTTAAATTCTTGGATTCAGCTTCCAATACGGCGCTATCATCTAGCACTCTCCCTTTCCCGTAATTCTTACGTAATCGGGACTTTGTCCGCTGAATGCAGATGTACCTATTGCTCGAAGCATTCCACTATTCCGATTATTTATTACTTGACATACACTTGATATTTTTGCAATGCAAGTTATTCAGAACGGAAGACTATCGCACACATATATTTGACTCCCATCTCTTACGTGGCATCCTCGTGCCTTCATTGTAAGCAGCTCCAATCTAACGTCTGCATGCTACCACTTAGGAGACGGAAGACAAATCCATTATATAGTCAATTCCACCAAAATATCTAACGAAGTAGAAATTCCACTATGAATATTAAACATGATCAGATTTAATCTCCTTAAAATGAGAAGAAAATGTGAAATATATTGGTAACACAAGCTACAGCTTTCGAAACATAAGTCAACTAGGAGGTTTTTCCACCAGAAGATGTGGAATTAGTTGAAAGAATTGCGGCTTTCTTTCAACCAATGTTGATGGACTTTCATATATTCAATTGTTAAAGTCTACATAAGCTTTCGAAATATATTTAAAAAGTAGAGATGGTAAAAGTAAATTATTTAGGTGATAGATAACGCCTACATGTATATAAATACTACTCTACATTTTTTGGTTTTTTATTTTCTCAGATACGTTACTTTTCACTTCCAGAAAAAAAAATGGAAAGAAAAAATATTTATTCGGTATTATAATTTCTTGGTAACACAGTAATTATGCTTCATTAAAATAAAATGTGATGTGAAGTTTTTGGAATATTGATAATATTGTGGCAGCACTTTTTTATAAGAGTGTTTAGTTTTCCTTTTCAACCTATATTGCGTGGAAAACCATTTTGGACATAACACGGAAATTCTGTATAATTTCAACTGTTTTACAGTTTTTTCGAACAATACAGTATTTTTCGAAAAACAATTTTTCATATCTTTCGTGGTGACCCAGATGGAAGTTTCGTAATAGATTTGTAGGATTTTTTCAACCTTACTTCTTCAGAAAGCTCCCGAGCATGTTTATGTCTTCAGGATATTTACCAATTGGGTAGACATAAACACTGCCCAATTGGTAAATATCCTGAAATATTTCTACTCATAATGATACCTCAAAAGCAAATCAAATCATTTGAATCTTGTTCATTATTATGAAGCATTTGAAAATATTCCACGAGTCCTCGCATTATTCGCTAACTCGATAAAGAATGGCAAAGAAACAATGAGTTTTATTGAAGACTTATTCTTATTAGAGATAACACCGTACAAGTTATTTCGATGGCCGGTCATCGGATATAGCTGAAATTCACTATTCTCAGACAAATTTGTTTTTCTAGTAAATTGTGAACCTTACCCATAATTCCAACACCGCAACAAGAATATTTCATCGAAGCTTTTTCTGCGTAACGGCGGCTGAATTGGGTAACAGCACATCAAAGAATGTTTGCCGGCTAGCCTTTGCTAATTATCTCATACTCATATATAACGATGCGCGTTTTCAGTCCGGCGCGATATTTCAATTGGGACAAGGAGTTCTCCATTTTAATTCTTTTACAATTTTTCAATAGATCGCAATCCAACTCAAAATGATACACAACCTCACGTAACTTACTTACCTATTAACATTTTTTTATACACAAGCCCTGATTTGAACACAGTAAAAATATGTTTTTTTTAGATGCGTAACGTGAGTTATTTCGTTATTATATCAGGGAATAACTAATTCAAAAGGTATAGTCCATCCAATATCAATTGCAGAAGCTGTTTCTATAGGGAGCAAATAATAACTCACTTCGCTAACACGAGCGTATTTGCGAAGAAACGGAACGAAAAATAATCTGTACTACTCGTAAACATTGGCCGTCGGCAAACGGTAGATCAAAAGAGCCGATAGTCAACGTGGACCTGAGTGACTGCTGTCTATTTACAAACCGATTCGTCTGGGCCAATCAAGTCCGACATCATTGCTCGCAGGTGTGGCTTTACGATGAGAGGTCATAAATCACGCGTTATATTTGTGTTTTAATAGCTCTGAAAGATTAAAAACCAGTAGCATATGTGGTCTTGGTGTGTGCCGATCGAAATACGTTTTAGGATATTCCAGTTTTGTAGGGTATTCTAGTTTTTTTTTTCTTAATGTATTTGTATAAATAAAAGCTTGTATTTATTTTTTTTTCATTTTTCATTATTTATGAAGTATTTTTAAAATCTTAAAATATCTACATAAAATTAGTTATCTCCGCCACTGCTGCTCAAAGGATTTCGCCGCAAGACTTTTTTATGCTTCTGCAATTGATATTGGGAAAACTATAGATGCGCATAAATATAGTTTTCCCAATATCAATTGCAGAAGCATAAAAAAGTCTTGCGGTGAAATCCTGTGAGCAGCAGTGGCGGAGATAACTAATTATATTTAGATATTTTAAGATTTTAAAATACTTCATATAATAATGAAAAAAAAATTAAAGACAAGCTTTTATTTATACAAATACATTAAAAAAAACTAGAATATCCTACAAAACTAGAATATCCTAAAACGTATTTCGATCGGCACACAGACACGACCTACTGGTTTTAATCTTTCAGAGCATTAAACACAATATAACGCGTGATTTATGACCTCATCGATGCCACACCTGCGAGCATATGTCGGACTGATTGGCCCAACGAACGGTTTGTGAATAGACAGCAGTCACCGAGTCCACGTTGACTATCGGCTCTTTGATCTACCGTTGCCGACGGCAAGTTTACGCGCAAGTACGATTATTTTCGTTCTTTCTTCCATATAGCCTGTTAGCAATGATTATTTCTATAAAATTCAAACTTTATTAGATCGGAACTATTTCAACAAACTTTTTCTCGTAACGGCGGCCAAAATTGGTAACGCGGCCGAATTAGGAAGATGATTTTCGCCGGCTAGCCTTTGCTAATTATCTCATACTCATCAGCGACAATAGATATAAAACCCAATATGAAGCAGGCGCGATGCGCGCTTTCAGTCCGGCGCGGTATTTCAATTGGGACATAGAGTTCTCCATTTTGTTTTTTTTTAATTTTTTTCAATTGATCGCAGTCCAACTTAAAACGGGACACAACCTCACCTAACTTGACTTAACTATTAACATTTTTTTTAAACAAGCCCTGATTTGAACACGGTAAAAATATAGAAATATATTTTTTGTTAGATGTGTATGTGAATTATCTCGTTATGATATCAGGAAATAAGATATTCAAAAGCTAATTGCGCTTAAATATCTATTTTGTATTCAAACTTATCACATCAAGCGGCGAGATTTTGAATCGATTATTGTCTGGAATGAGCATATCACAAACCTAATATAAATATATTCCAAAAAAGTTTTTTATATTATATTTTTCTACACCCCTAGATAATATAATGTATAGATTCTGACCATAAAACACAAATTTCGTCTATCATCTTGAATTGTTCAATTTTGACAGAAAAATATTTACCTCCCACTTCTAAAACCTCGGATCAAAATTTTGACCAAAATTTCATCATTTATTACCTCAAAAACCCCAAAATATCAATTGTGAATGGATTTAGAGCATAAAACATAAGAATTCTCCCACACTTTGTTGACGAAAAATTCGTAATTTCTGACCTCGTAATACGTAATACCAATTCTGAATAGATATTTGTGACAAATCACAAAACTCGTCCACTATCTTGAATTGTTGAATTTCGACTCAAAAAAGCTCTACATACTAAACAAGAAAATAGTGGAACAATAAATCATAAGACGTCCATCTTAAATTGTTTTATTTCGACCCAAAAAAACTACATGAATATATCAATAACATCTGCCATTTTGAAGACGCCAGCTTGATTTCTATATATTTTTTTTTAGATTGCAAATAATACGGACAGGTGAATGATAATAAAAGTTTGTAAAGAAGCGTATTGTTAATAACATAGTTTTATTCACCTTTCTCAGATACTAAACATTTATTTTGTCTTATGACCACACCATGCGTACGTCATAAACCTTCTCTTTAAATTAAAAGAGATCTAACAAAAAAATTGCTGTATATACCAAGTATTATTCTCGTGCGGCACACTTGTTATTTGGTGATGGAATATATGAAATTTAAGGTAAATTTCAAACAAATGTTTTTTCGTACATTTAGTTCTGGTGGGTTCGGAAATATGTTACATTTGTTTTTACTGAAGCATGTTAGGCAATTTTGAGGTATTTGAAGCCGTTTTTCAACTATTCAAACTCATATTCTGTATGTCTCAGTATATTTGACAGATAATCAATATGTTTGCTCCACTTCAAGTGTAATAACCAGATATTTCACTGTTTTGGAAGATTTGAACTGAACTTTGAAGGAGAAAATCATCAGCAATGCTGGTTATTTCAGCAGGAATATAGTGAATTGACACACAGAATGAATAAAATTGGACAGATCTTACTGTTTAATTTTCAACAAATGAAGTGCAAGTTTCCTGAATCCGATATTCTCAAGGGTTTCTAGTAAATATAGATCGAACGTTTCTGCGAGATCAACGAAGAGACATATGGCGAGATCTTTCGAATCCAAAGCATTGTACCTACAGTTTTTCAATAAAATCTGCTATAGCGTCCTGAGTTGATCTCCCGTTCATGAATCCATACTGCTTCTTAGACACCAAGTTGAATTGTTTGATACAATTGTCTATGATTTTTTAAAGATTTTAGATTTATTTGAGAGGAGCGAAATGTGCCTGAAGTTTGATTCATCAGATCTACCCCCAGATTAATGATTTGGTTTGATTACAGCCATTTTCAGGGATTCAGATTCATTTATTATATAATGAAAGGATTTAACAACACATTCTTTGAGTGTATTCATTCCAATCTTATCCATCCCTGGTGCCTTGTTTGATTTCAGCTCTTCAGTTAATTTGATCACTCCAGACTACTCTGCTGGGTACACATATGGCTTTTTATTTTGTTTGCCAAATTTGCACCGATGTCGTTAAGGAATTCATTTGATTTTTCTGTTATGAGTTGTTTATCTTATATCAAATGAAATCTCAAAATTTAAAATCGTAAGCTGATTTTTCAACAGTATTCAGTGATCGATGAGTATATTGAAAGGTAATGAGGCAATACTAATGTAGTTTCAATTTGTCTATTGTGACATATCAACTCTATAGCTTGACCAGTACAGTTTGGCAGTTGTGGCTTGAATGAGCAGTGCCAAGTTTCACCGAAACTATATGAAGCTTTTTGGATAATTTGGCAAAATTTACAGTGGCTTAATTATTTCATTATCATAGTGTAATTTTGTGTCGTGAATCATAACAATAGATTTCTGAGCTGCATCCCCATGGAGTTCATAGGTTTAAGGTGAGGATATTTCCGGTTATTAGTTTGTTTTCACGTAAAGGTCTCGTTTTTCACAAACGTATATTATGAAAATTTCATAGTTAGTGTTTCCTACATTATAATCACATATAGATATTGTTATAGTAGAGACATCTTCGATATAAATGAACCCATTCTTATCGCTTCAATTGAGAATTTATCCCTTTTCAATATTAATATCTCACAAGAAGTTATATTGAACGATGGAAGATAATGACTAGAGTTTATCTTTCAGTCGCAGATGATCCACATTTGATGTTATGAATAACCTGTTCATATTTTTAAACAAATCAGAAAATTCCAACACAACAACACGTAAGGATGAAACGCAGGATTGGTTGAGAAAATATTAATGGTCAGAAGCCATGCTTGTCAATTTTCAAAGATTCTCTATGGAATTCTCAAGAGCTCCACTTCTACTCTGAACGATCTCGAGAGGTGAGAAGTAAGGTAATTGTGGAGAATTATGGAATTGAAAAATAATATGTTATAGTTTGTTTCCACCGGAAAAATCGGCTCAGCATGCTCTCCATAGATAGACAAACTATGACCATTGAAATGTGTGTACGCTGGTTTTTAATGACATTTTTTCCAAAAATAACGAAGTAAAAGAATATGACAGTTTTGATTATCAAGCGAAATTTCTTAAGAAAAAAAAATATTCCGAATTTATTACGATCATTAGAAATGTATGTAACAGTTATATCAACAGAAATAAAGAAAGGAGAATGCATCCTTCATTCCCTGCATTCGATATGAACGCGAATTTATGGGGTATTCAAAAGGCGACTTTTATAGGAAGGATGAAGGTAATTTACTCCAATCAAGATAGATTTGGTGTGAATTGCATAACGAAATGTATACGTATACTGATCTATTACCTTGTTCTTTTCAGATTATAACCGATCCCGATGATGGATATATTGAACATACACGTCGGGAAATACCCACAGTGTGATTCATAGATGAATGCAGGAAGAAAATTAGAATAAAAAATGCAGGTAATTTTTGAAAAATATAGTTGAAAATGAAAGTGAGGTTATCTTGAACGTTAAAAGATACTGATTTCTTAACACCATTAAATAGTCCCCAAAAATACACAACTTTTGTTACATTCAACCAATTAACATCGTATCTTCCATCGTTACTCAGATAACAATCGTATGTAATCCCTCTATATTCAATTTCCATGTCAATTTCACTTCAGAAAAATCACTCTATTCACATCCTTTATTCTATCCTCACACCCCACGTCCTCACCAAATATTTTACAAATTATCATTAGTTTTTGGAAGTTCTTGATGTACTTACTCACTCGAGAGATGAATAATCCATAATGGAAATCATGTATCTACTTTGGATATTTTATTGTCCTTAATTGAGTTTTTTGATAATGACCTGTCATCTATAATTTGAAAAGTTCTCAAACGTCCATTTTGTAAAAGACAAACGAAACAACTAGTCAAGAATCCGAATATTGTAATTTTTCTTTATTGTTTTAACACAAATGCGAGATAACTTCTATGTTTTTTTTATAGGGTATTTTTGGAAAAGCTCTGAATTGAACTCGATAGATTTTGGAACGTTTTGTCAGGCCTTCAGGTTGTACTATAATTCATGGGGGTAAGTTTCGAAAGAGAGACTCTGAGTACGAGAGTAAAGTTTTGGAACAGCTGACGAGCCGAAGACGTCCGAATGTGATCGTGATTATCTCTTGCCGGTGAAGATTATGAGATATGGACTACTTACTGGCAGTGGCTTACCTATACTGTCAAATATACTAAACGTATTCTTGATTGACCGGAGTTGCTCTTATCTCCCCTAATGAGCAATAATTTCCAACCGAATCTCATAAAGGTAAATATTGATGCATCCGCAGATAATTGAGCTAGTGAACAAAAAGACGATGATGATTAGTCATTGAATTTAGAAATCTTTCAGAAGGTCGCACATATGGTTGAAAAGGTGAAATAAATTAGTGAGTTTGTAGCATCATCAACTGCTGTAACCTTAAGGACGACACCGCAATGCAGAAGTTTTACAAGCGTGAATTGGTGAAAGTCAAATGTCGAGTCTGTTGTCTTCTTTATATAATACGAAAACATTCACTAGGTCACAGATAGCAGGCATACAGGATATCGCAATAGCGATTATTTTTAATTTATCGACGTTTTACCTTTTCCAATTTGAAAATTTCAAGACCATTAGCGATCGATTATAATTACATGAAGAAATTGTATTTATTTTTTTAATGATAGAAATATGTTTGAAATTGCAGTTGGAATGAGAAATAATTGAATTATTTGAAAGAAGTAAAATTGATGTTAATTTTCTCAACAGGGGGTATCAATATATTTCTTTTCTATTTTTGGGTTCACTCTCTTTCCTGAAAGTAAATTATATAGGTAATTATGGCGGTAATCAAAAGAAACCACCTGCATTTTCTTGAACAAGAATATCATGTTCTTTCACCATATATTAAACATGGATATCCTCACTGAAAAAAGTGGATCTAAAGAAATTATGTACCAGTATATAATAGATAGATCATAATTTTCAACTCAACATCCAGAATACACACTTCTTCATTTGATTTATTGTCTCAAAATCAATACGTTGCTGATAAGAATTATTCGTTCATTCTGAAACGCAGTCAACGTATAATCATATATATATATATATTCGACCCTCATCAGTACGGTGAAGGAGTGAAGTCACGCTATAGATACCTCCGTGGTGACGTTGGTTGTTGCCCTGGAATGCAGGGTCTGCTAACCGAAACCACAAATGTGCGGCTCAGTTCTGTTTGTTTACTCCGTTGATTTGTCGTTTACTACCAAGTGTTGTTCATCCTTGCACTTCTTCACCGTACTGACACTTTTCTTTGAGGGCCTTTGTCCATTACATGTTTTTCATATATATATATATATATATATATATATATATTTTCTTCAAATTCTCGGAATAAAGGTCTGATTCAGTCAATTCATATAATTTTTCTTAACGACGTTTCGACATGGTATTTGTCATCATCAGGTTAAAACACTAAAATTAAAAATATGGAGTTTGAGACATTTAACTTAACAAATATTGAAATGTATGCACTAAAATAATTCTTGAACATATGGTTCGAAATATAACATGTTATTTAACTCAATATAAATATTTGTAACATTTATGAGTATTCACTTACAAATTATTTTATTTGAGTTTTGCGTTCGCATTGTACGAAGGTTATTGTGGGAGTGTGACCTGCGTCGAAGTGATCAGGAATGGTTTGTTTGTTTTCATGCATTTTATCCTCTTCATAAGTAGGTACATGGGAATGTTTATATTGAGTTCTAATATATGGGCCGGACTGTATTTTTTTGGCAGCATGTAAAGATCAGTTTTCATTATGATTACTTTAAACGAAGTTAAAAGAGGTTGTTATAAATCTGGCTTAAGTTTTTGATATCATTTCTATTGTTAATGCTATTGGGGTCTTTTTTAATATGTATCATTTCAAGGAATGTTCTTACTCTTGGATTCCTTTCTTTGGTCAAAATTTCAACGTTGTTGGTGTTAAACTTATGTTGATTTTCTTTTTCGTGTTTTGATAAGGCTGTAATGTCGGTTTTTGAATATTTGTGGGCTTGTACTCGTTTCTGCAAATATTGTTTTGTTTGACCTATATAGGTACTTTGACAGTCTTTACATGGTATTCTATATACTGTATGAGTTTGTTTGTTTTTTGGTATTTCTGGTTTTAATTTTGAATAAATGGTTTTGTTCGTATTTTTCAGTTGATGTGCAATAGTTATGTTGTGTTTTTCCATTGTTTTATTAATTTTATTCGATAGTTTGTCTATGTATGGTAAAGGTATGTATGTTGTTGTTTTCTTTACTTCACTATCATTTTTATTGTAGATCGCATGTATTCGTTTTTTATTGTTTTTAGTTGATGTGCAATAGTTATGTTGTTATATTCTTGATTATTTCTATATTATTTTTCCTGAATTTTGGGTGAGCAAGCTTTATAGCTCTGTCAGTTAAATTTTGAATAACATTTTTTTGTAACTGAGGGGTGCGTTTGACAAATAGTTAGTGTAACGATTTGATGCATTTGGTTTAATAAACCAGTTTGTGAAAATTTTTCCAGTATTGTCGTGTATTATTGTTGTGTCGAGAAAGTTTATTTGTTTTTCTATTTCTTTTTCTATTGTAAATTTCAATCTAGGATGATATTTATTAAATTTTTCTAGAATTTCATCAACTTTGTCAATAGGGATACAGGTTAAACAATCGTCTACATATCGTTTGAAGAATATTGGTTTGAATGTTAGTGATTTGATGATCTTTTCTTCAACATACTCCATAACCAGATTTGCTACCGTTGCAGCAATTGGAGATCCCATTGCAATTCCGAATATTTGTGAGTAGTATTTATTTTCATATTGAAAGTATGTTGGGTTAAACATAGTTCAATTCCTTTCAAAAACTCTTCAAGGTTAGTGTTGTGTGATTTTGTATTTCATGCCATTTTTCTCTTATGATCTCTATCGCTAATTTTGTATCTATATTTGTATATAAAGAAACTATATCTAGAGATTATTATATGATTTTGTGGACACTGTTATATTGCTGATAAATTCCACAAATTCCCAGGAGTTTTCACATAGTAATCATTTTTCCAATAACATTTGAAAGAATTTCTGAGAGGAATTTTGATAAATTGTAAGTTGCAGATTGAATATTGCTGACAATAGGGCGAAGGGGAATTCCAGTTTTGTGTAATTTGGGCAACCCGTATATTGTTGGAGGTTGGGCGTTGTGTATATTGAGTTTGTTTTTTGTTACCTGATCTATAAGGGTTGACGAGAACCAATTATTTACTAATTTATTAACTTTCGCTTGAAGTTTTTCTGTGGGGTTGAATTTCTCTTTTCTATATGTGGTTTTATCCATTAGCAAATTTTCTAGTTTTTCTTTGTATTCAGATATTTGCATAATTACTGTTTTGTTAGTTTTATCAGCCCTGAGTATAAGTAATTCGGTATTTTCCTTTAAAAAAGTTTTAGTTTTTATTAAAAGTTTGTTGAAGATATTTTTTGAATTTTTTGTCCGTTTTTCAAAACTGGTTTTGAAGTTGGTAATGATGTTATTGATTTTGTGTCTGATTTCATTCTGATTTTCGCTCGTTTGATAGGTAATTCCAGATTCTAAATTTTTTATTTTTCCATTTTTTTTAATAGGATTTCAATTTTTTCTTTCTGTTTTTCTTTCAGTGTTTGGAAAAATCGTTCGTAGTAAAGTTGTTGATTTTCGAAAAAACTATTTAGTATATCAGGACAAACGTTTTGTGATAATTTATATTTGATATGTTCAATGTTTCTATTTAAATTCGAAATGTTTCTATAGCATTCATTGATGCAAATTTGGATGAGTTTAATGTAGAAAATTCCTAAAATATGCTCATATTTTTGTTTAAATTCTCCATGCTTGAATTTGAGTTTATTATTTATTTTTAAAAAAATTTGTATTAGTTTCTGATCTTTACATCTTACCAGAAAAATTCTTCTATTTATCTCTGCTGCAATTTTCTTGTTTTTTTTGTTCCTTCCTTTCTATTTTCCTCTTGTGAAATATCCATCCATTTTTTGGCAGTATCTAGTTCCCAGCCGAATATATTTTTTCTTTTTTTTCCTTGTTTGTGTAATTTTCTCGGAATAAAGGTCTGATTCAGTCAATTCATATAATTTTTCTTAACGAATAGGAAGGAACAACACCAAATTGCTGAAAGATTACTCAAACACAAACAAGAAAATTGCAGCGAGATAAATAGAAGAATTTTTCTGGTAAGATGTAAAGTAAAACTAATACCAAATTTTTTAAAATAAATAATAAACTCAAATTCAAGCATGGAGAATTTAAATAGAAACATTGAACATATCAAATATAAATTATCACAAAACGTTTGTCCTGATATACTAAATAGTTTTTCGAAAATCAACAACTTTACTACGAACGATTTTTCCAAACACTGAAAGAAAACAGAAAGAAAATTGAAAACTTACAAACAAAAATAAATCTTCTCAAAAATAGAACTTAATGAAAATTGGATAGAAAACCTAACTGACACAAATATTTCTGAAGACATTTTATATACCTTGAGTCTTGGTCAAAATTTCAACTACGAAAATAGGAAATCCCTACAGAATCGATAATTGCAAATTTAGAATCTGGAATTACCTATCAAACGAGCGAAAATCAGAATGAAATCAGACACAAAATCAATAACATCATTACCAACTTCAAAACCAGTTTTGAAAAACGGACAAAAATTCAAAAATATCTTCAACAAACTTTTAATAAAACTAAAACTTTTTAAAGGAAAATACCGAATTACTTATAGTCAGGGCTGATAAAACTAACAAAACAGTAATTATGCAAATATCTGAATACAAAGAAAACTAGAAAATTTGCTGATGGATAAAACCACATATAGAAAGAGAAATTCAACCCCACAGAAAACTTCAAGCGAAAGTTAATAAATTAGTAAATAATTGGTTCTCGTCAACCCTTATAGATCAGGTAACAAAAACTAACTCAATATACACAACGCCCAACCTCCAACAATATACGGGTTGCCCAAATTACACAAAACTGGAATTCCCTTCGCCCTATTGTCAGCAATATTCAATCTGCCACTTACAATTTATCAAAATTCCTCTCAGAAATTCTTTCAAATGTTATTGGAAAAAATGATTACTATGTGAAAACTCCTGGGAATTTGTGGAATTTATCCGCAATATAACAGTTCCACAAAATCATATAATAATCTCTCTAGATCTAGTTTCTTTATATACACATATAGATCCAAAATTAGCGATAGAGATCATAAGAGAAAATGGCATGAAATACAAAATCACACAACACTAACCTTGGAAGAGTTTTGAAAGGAATTGAACTATGTTTAACCTCAACATACTTTCAATATGAAAATAAATACTACTCACAAATATTCGGAATTGCAATGGGATCTCCAATTGCTGCAACGGTAGCAAATCTGGTTATGGAGTATGTTGAAGAAAAGATCATCAAATCACTAACATTCAAACCAATATTCTTCAAACGATATGTAGACGATTGTTTAACCTGTATCCCTATTGACAAAGTTGATGAAATTCTAGAAAAATTTAATAAATATCATCCTAGATTGAAATTTACAATAGAAAAAGAAATAGAAAAACAAATAAACTTTCTCGACACAACAATAATACACGACAATACTGGAAAATTTTCACAAACTGGTTTATTAAACCAAATGCATCAAATCGTTACACTAACTATTTGTCAAACGCACCCCTCAGTTACAAAAAAATGTTATTCAAAATTTAACTGACAGAGCTATAAAGCTTGCTCACCCAAAATTCAGGAAAAATAATATAGAAATAATCAAGAATATATTGAAAGAAAATAATTACCCCAGCCACTTTGCAGAAAAAACAATAAAAAAACGAATACATGCGATCTACAATAAAAATGATAGTGAAGTAAAGAAAACAACAACATACATACCTTTACCATACATAGACAAACTATCGAATAAAATTAATAAAACAATGGAAAAACACAACATAACTATTGCACATCAACTGAAAAATACGAACAAAACCATTTATTCAAAATTAAAACCAGAAATACCAAAAAACAAACAAACTCATACAGTATATAGAATACCATGTAAAGACTGTCAAAGTACCTATATAGGTCAAACAAAACAATATTTGCAGAAACGAGTACAAGCCCACAAATATTCAAAAACCGACATTACAGCCTTATCAAAACACGAAAAAGAAAATCAACATAAGTTTAACACCAACAACGTTGAAATTTTGACCAAAGAAAGGAATCCAAGAGTAAGAACATTCCTTGAAATGATACATATTAAAAAGACCCCAATAGCATTAACAATAGAAATGATATCAAAACTTAAGCCAGATTTATAACAACCTCTTTTAACTTCGTTTAAAGTAATCATAATGAAAACTGATCTTTACATGCTGCCAAAAAAATACAGTCCGGCCCATATATTAGAACTCAATATAAACATTCCCATGTACCTACTTATGAAGAGGATAAAAATGCATGAAAAACAAACAAACCATTCCCGATCACTTCGACGCAGGTCACACTCCCACAATAACCTTCGTACAATGCGAACGCAAAACTCAAATAAAATAATTTGTAAGTGAATACTCATAAATGTTACAAATATTTATATTGAGTTAAATAACATGTTATATTTCGAACCATATGTTCAAGAATTATTTTAGTGCATACATTTCAATATTGTGTTAAGTTAAATGTCTCAAACTCCATATTTTTAATTTTAGTGTTTTAACCTGATGATGACAAATACCATGTCGAAACGTCGTTAAGAAAAATTATATGAATTGACTGAATCAGACCTTTATTCCGAGAATTTGAAGAAAATATATATGTGGTCAGGAAACTAAAGAAAAAATATATATAGATATACAAAATGGAAGGAATTTAATGGACATAGCCCTCAGAGAAAAGTGCTAACCGTAGACACGTGTTTCGGGCTCTCCGCCCTCATCAGTACGGTGGAGAAGTGCAAGGATGAACAACACTTGGTAGAAAACGACAAATCAACGGAGTCAACAAACAGAAGCCAGCCGCTCATTTATATATATGTATATATATAAATATATATATATATATATACATATATTGTTATGTTGTTAGTAAGTTTTATTTTTTATTTTTATTTATTTTAATTTTTGGGACATATACTAATCATAACAAAAGAAAACTCCGGCTATGATGCTTGTTACCCTTTTTTCCTGTACTCCTTACCTTTTTTCTTTTTATTTTACCTTTTTCCAGCTCAGTTGGTACGCCTATGGAGAGATGATTGTCTCAATCTCAAGAGGATTGCAGCTGCGACATCTAGTTGTTTTCTCGATGTCAATAACGACTGTTTATGTTAGAAAGATTGATTGTAAAATGATCAAATAATAAATGATGAGTCCAATAATAGTTGTTTTTTATTGAAATATCACTTAAAACAACCTATTCCTGCAATATCTATCTTATTCTAGTAATACTTTTCAACCAATCAAAATTGAAAACTTCAAATATTTATAGGTAATTCTCAGTCTTTTTGATAATCAGAAGAAGAATATTTTCACTCAAAATAATGTTTTTGTTTTGTAATCAAACCGAGAATGTGTCAGTTCGATGAATATTCCCACTTGATTGAGTTTATGAAGATAAAATACCTGTTATGAGTATTTCTTGCACTCGCACGAATCCAGGACTGTTCTGTGGTTAGTTTGAAGTGGATGTCTTGCAAAATTCGGCCTCCTTACTGCTAGTGAAGTGAAAAGTTGGGAACTTTTTTCCAATCAGATTTTTCAAAATCTTTTCTGAATGAAACATATGTTACAAACATGGCATACGCCAAGTAACGTATAGGATATCAACCCCATTTTATTACTCTTCGGAAGAGGTTACTTCCCTATTATTTTATCGATGGGAACTCAGCCCATTTCCTCTGAATTTTCATAATTAAAACACGAAAGGTTTTTCAAAATCATGTAGTGCTCATTCGATGACAAATTGGAGATTTTCCTAGGAACATATGAGTTTTCGTTTGAAGTGGACGAAGGAAAACTGAAATAACTTCGTTTCGCAAAATGTTTCGTCAAAGTTGACTACATCGTGAATGGATGGGGGTTCGTTCTCACGTATACCTTGCTTGCCGGCTAGAAGGGGGAATACCGTGGAGAGATTCTACCTATTTTATGGTCTCTGTGTCTTGAGTAGTCAAGTTGGCGTACGTATCGGTGATTCGACGGTGGATACTTGTAGGTATATCAACTAGCGCGATAACAATTGTGTCTGACACATGTATGGAGGATGTACTTGAGTTTTATGATAAAACTAAAAGATTTGCCGGCGTCATTCAAAAAAATTTTTTCTGGATAATTCTATCTGGTCGTGCCCAAATCTTGAGAAATTAGCAACATAGCGGAGCTCGAACGGAGCGCATAATGGGGATTTGTTCATAGTGAAAAACGAGTTCACCTGCAAAATTCCACGTCTCTACGATATCATCGAACGTTTTAACGCTCGTAGTGTATGTTATTTATTTATTATTATTATTATTAGTTAAATTTTGGAGTCGGGAGAGACGATGCAGGGCAGGATCACAAATATGATGCTGAGACAGTGATGTATGCTTCCACCAACATAAGACAGTTTTCATACCGTGTAAAAACTGGGCTTGTTGTACATAATGCTTTACGCATTTGGACAATTGTGCTGTTTGCAGATCCCAAATATTATTTGAAAATATGTGTATCATATCCAAATGAGTTTCGATCCTTTCCGCATTTTTTTGAGTGAATCGAGAAATTTTTGGAAATATATAACTTTCCTCATCTGTTTTGTGGTAGAAGGTCGACGTTTTTGAGTTATTTGTCGTTTTTTGCAGATCCCTGAGTTTTTTGAGAATCATCAAAGTTGTACCTTGACTTATCCAGATTTGTTCAGACTTAACGAAGCCTTTAAAGAACTCCGAGTGGAGAATATACGTTTAACCATTTGCATCATTCTGCAAATAAACGTAAAGTCATATTACAAACCTTCATTTCCAAGAAAATCCAAGTGGAAAATAGTGTTTTTTTTCACTGGGAGTTATCCTGAAATAGAATGACAATAATTAAGATATACTTATCAACAAGATGGCATATATTTATACGTAATGTAATGAATACATGGATAAAATAAAGTTATTCGGTAATACACTGATCAGGAATATGGAATAAATGTAAGATTAATACACGAGAGGGAGAAAGCTTGATACTACAAACGTTGTGAACATACCTCATAGTTGACTCGTGATTTTTTCTGTTGTCTTTGTCGTTCTTCGACATAATTCTGATAGGAAATTCTGTTTTCTACAACATTGCACTTTACTTTCAATTTTTTTTTTCAGAAATATCTCCTTGAATTTTATTGGTATACAATTTTGATCTCGGCTTAACAAAATCTGTCATGACGCGTTCGCCTCATTTCCTACCACACCTCCGTTATTTTAGTTGACTCGTGGAATGTCGTAGCTATTATTGCTCGTGTCAATTTTTTTAATATTCTTTGAAATGAGATTACGTCCAAAAAGTCGTCGCATTTCGTTTCATGAGTGATTCAGTCGATGTCAGTATACATCAACTCATCGAACCCAATGCGATGGACTTTTTCAACATGAAATCACAATGAAACTTATAATTGCATACTTTGGAAATACTGAGAATGGTCCATCGGATATATAGAAGTTTACTGAAAAACCATTCATATTTGTTCATCTCGATAACCATTATACTGTCACCAAAAATGTTTCGAGTGTAAAATTATTAACTATTGATTAAACTTTCTGCCCCATATTTACCTTCTGTTTTCCATTCATCTGCCATTTCCTCAGCGTGTAATTTGATATAGGGCCGCAGCCATGTCGATTGATTGAATTATAAAACTCTATCTCAAAACTCATCATGATAACTATTTCCAAAAGTTCTTTCAAAACGCGGTTATGCATGACGCATTTCTCCTTATTTAGTCCAATCAAATGGTAGTTGCACGTGAACAAAATTGAAGTAGTCGGTTTCTCTGTGGTTCTATATCTATTTTGGAGTGCTGAATCCAAATTTCCAGATTCTCTGGAGCGTTCCGAGATATTCGAAAAAAACACCGAAATTTTCGCACCGTATTCAGTTTTTTGCCGTTACACCGAAACTATGAATTACATAGAAAAAACCATACAAAGTTAGAGTGGACAAAATTTACTATAAATTTTAAAATTGATTTTTGAATGTAGGACCAATGTATGAGGAACTAGAGCAAGTTGAAAACAGAAGGAAGTTGGGTACTTCGCAAAAAATAGCGTTCTTCGTCTGTTTTTCGCAAATAATCTATCTACGCATTTCTCGAAGAAAGAGCAGTACAAAAGAATTTCTTCTCATGTCCAGATGCCAATCGGTAAATTCTTATAATCTATCTACGCATTTCTCGAGGGAAGAGCAATACAAAAGAATTCCTTCTTATGTCCAGATGCCAATCGATAATTTCTTGATTTTTTTTTGGGCACCCAATTAACATTGAGAAATCTCCAGGCCTTCATTATACACATCTCGGTGAATTAAAATGTTTGGTGAATATTGTACATCGTCCCCAAGACACGCAGTATCGAACTTTTGCATTTTTTTCTCGTTTTCAGGAAAGATTCCAAAATCACGTGTTGGATATTTTCAAACAGCAATTGGGCGTCATATGGGGAAAAAGAGCCTTCAGTGAGTACTTTGTTTTCGTACATGGTGAAACTGATAGTAAGTAAAGTAGGTATAGAAAAATTAAACGAATTCATAGATAATTATATCATTAAAAGATTTAAAAAAATTTGCCGGTAGCCTGCCGCTTACAAGAATATTATAACGATGCATTCTGTTGTTCGTTGCTTTGCTTTCATTCCGAATATGAATTATTCAGTCTCACATTTTACATTTCCTAAACAGCTAGTTCAAAATTCCATATAGTTGAGTGTATATTCAAGCAAACAAAATGGATTTTTTTCAATTTTAGAACAATAGTATATCAATTCAGAATACCGGATCTATCGCAACTTCTCACAGCCACTCCCTTTTTAACTTTACTTACTACGAAAATAACTTGCAGTGTTTTCTTACAGCTCCGACTAGCGGGTTATTAAACAGGCAGACAGTGGTTCCAAATAATATGGTCGACTTTGACGTAAAATTATGTTAAATAAGTTAAAATATTTGTCGAAATGTGAAAGATATCAATTTATACTTCCATTGCTTGAAAGTGGCATCGTACAGCGTTAATGATTTCGGATTGAATGCTGGGAAAAACTGGAGTTCCGTTTTGTTAAATAAATTATTTACTTCAGTTGTCCTGATTATTTCCCAATTAACATTCGTGTAGGATTTATATAACAGATATAGAATATTTATATAAATAACTCGAGTCAATTTACGTAGTAGGTGATTTTGAAAAATTACGTATTTTAAATCTAAATTTGTCATAAAAGCTTGGTAATTGTTAAGTAGAACACTGATCTGTCACGAGCTGGCGCCGAATCATTACAATTTTTTCCGAAAATCTGAATCTAAGAAATCCCCAATTTCATTAATACCTGAAATTGTAATCTATTATTTGAAGATTCCATTCGGTTTCATAAAGAATCATGATAATAATATACTTAAGATGATAATGTTGTTATTGATGTCTTGACATTTCCAGTTTGGTGTGTGTGAATAAATCTCAATCAGTCATAACCTTTGCATTAACGTTAAATGAATGAATTCTACCTTCTAGGGATCAATAACCCGCTAGTCAGAGTCGTAAGAAGTGTGCAGGATACAAGATAACCACACTCTTTTTTGAGTTACTCATATAGTAACTAAAGGTAAAAACGGCAGTGGCTGTGGAAATTTGCGATAGTTTCGGTAATCCAAGTTGATCTACTATTATTCTAAAATAAATGAAAATCCATTTTGTTTGCTTGAATATATACTCAATTATGTGGAATTCCGAACTGACTCTTTGGAAAATGTAACAGAGACTGAAGAATTCGTATTCGAAATAAAAACAAAGCAACAAACAAGATACATTTTTTAATATTCGTGTAAGCGGCAGGCTACCGGCGACACGTATTCAAATCTCCAGAATATGTAATTATTGAATAATGTAGTTTTGTTTTCTTACACTTTGTTCTTATCATATTCACCATGTATGAAAACAATGTTACTAATCAACGGTTCTCACAGGTATAGAATACATAAATACAACTTGTATAGGTTATTATCTAAACGGTGTAGATAAAGTGTTCTCTTTAAAGGTTGTCGAAGCTTTCGGAAATGTCATTAATTATTTCCATCATCAGGGAGACTACAGCTTCCAGCACAAGTCATGTATACATCGTTACCGTTCTCCAATGAAATGACACCTAAATTAGCTAGAATTTTTCATGATCTATCAAACATTAAAATTGTAAATAAAACCGTCCTAACTATTAGCTCAGTTCACACAAAAATTGAAGATAAAGTACCCATAACTGCACAAACGAATGTAATATACAGTATTCCTTGTCGAATGTGTGATAAGAATTATGTTGGTCAAACCTCAAGACCATTAGGCGCTAGAATCGTTTCCCACAAAAGTGATTGTAGATTACACCCAGAAAGATGCGCATTAGCAGAGCATGTGAATTATGAATCCACAAAGGTCTTAGCTAGTGAATCACACTCAACAAGAAGATCCTTTGTAGAAATGGCCTATATTTTTGAAGATAAAAACCGTATAAATAAAAAACAGATAAAAATAATCTCAGTGAAATTTACTCCTATCTATTGACGTTGGATAAAAAGTTATCAAACAACAACCTCACTTTAAATTTTCCCAATCTTTGTGTTAAAAAAAATAATTATGTTAGGAACATACAGTTGGCACCACTGTTATCAGTCTCAATTGGGTTTTGGCCCATCAGAGGGCTTGTCAATTGTCTGTCAGATGTCATGTCAACTATCTGTCAGAAGTACCTAACCTATACTTGACACTTCTTCCCACATGGGGAAATGACAGTCACCTATAGAAATTGTGATAATCCTTATTTTAATACTTAACTAGTTATTTTAAACTGTATTATATCATCATTCATCCTTCATAATGTGTCAATCATTATATTTCAACACCTGTATAATCATTCTCAACAAAGATGTAAGTCACATTTAACCTATATTAAATAAAACTAACTTAAATTCCACACCTTTGTAGTCTCCCTGATGATGGATATAACTAATAAAATTTCCGAAAGCTTGGACAACCTTTAAAGAGTTCTCTTTTATTTCCTGCAAAACCCCACTATTTACTGGTTCCATCCCTAACTAGTCAGCAACGACTGCCCGTTCTATATATATATATATATATATATATATATATACATATATATATCAAAGGAACCACATTGAATATCCTTATTCGTCAACTGGTGTTGCTAAAGATCAAAGATCTCTGTCCATGGCTTGATAGTATAAAACTCTTTGCAGAGATTTGTTTTTCATTTTTAATTCGTTGATTTTTGCACACCTTGATGTATGGAAAGTGATATCTCTCAACTTCTTATTGTATGTAATCTGTAGAGATATCAAAGGAACCACATTGAATATCCTTATTCCTCAACTGGTGTTGCTAAAGATTAAAGATTGATATATTTTCTCCATACTCTGTCCATGGCTTTCAAGAGATTTGTTCTTCATTTTTCTGACAGATTTGTTGATTTTTGCACACTTGATGTATGGAAAGTGATATCTCTTAACTTCTCTATTGTATGTAATCTGTAGAGATTGATTCATCCCGATAACCGTCATTGTTCGATTGTGGAATTTTCGGCTACTGATTGAATGTTTTGCCCTCTATCTGCCTTCTCAGTTGATGACCTATTCACGAAATGATCTTTTCTGTTTTCCATTCATTTGCCATCAACTCATCGCATATTTTTTCATTTAATTTGCCGCAGCCATGTTGATTGTAAGACCCTATGAATCTTTATAACCATTTTCAAAAGTTCGTTTCAAAATGCGGTAATGCACGACGCATTTCTCCTTATTGTACAGGATGATCATTTACTTTGGTGTATGGAAAGTGATATCTCTCAACTTCTATATTGTATGTAATCTGTAGAGATTGATTCATCTCGATAACCGTCATTGTTCGATTGTGGAATTTTCGGCTATACTGATTGGATGTTTTGCCCTATATCTGCCTTCTCAGTTGATGACCTATTTACGAAACGATCTTTTCTGTTTTCCATTCATTTGCCATCAACTCACCGCATATGTTTTTATTTAATTTGCCGCAGCCATGTTGATTGTCAAACCCTATGAAACTTCATAACCATTTTCAAAAGTTCGTTTGAAAACGCGGTAATGCACGATGCATTTCTCCAGGAATACTGTATATTACATTCGTTTGTGCAGTTATGGGTACTTTATCCTCAATTTTTGTGTGAACTGACCTAATAGTTAGGACGGTTTTATTTGCAATTTTAATGTTTGATAGATCATGAAAAATTCTAGCTAATTTAGGTGTCATTTCTTTGGAGAACGGTAACGATGTATACATGACTTGTGCTGGAAGCTGTAGTCTCCCTGATGATGGAAATAATTAATGACATTTCCGAAAGCTTGGAAAACCTTTAAAGAGTTCTCTTTTATTTTCTGCAAAACCCCACTATATATGTCTGTGAATATATATAGAAGTAGGAAGAAAATTGTGGCATTGTAGACACATTTTTTAAATTTCAGAAAAAAAAAACAATTTCGAGCAGGAATCGAACCCGCAACCTCTAGATTGCTAGTCTCATGCTCTACCAACTGAGCTAAAGAAGACACAGGGTTCACATCGCCATTTCGCGATACCGTTTCTTCCCAGAATTTAATGTCAGTTGTTGAAACATGGAAATGAAATATGAAATGTAAAATTTAAAGTTTTTATCAAAGGTCATCAAGAACAGACTTTACCTATCGCCGACGTCGCCGAATTTGCCGGCTTCAGTCGATGTTCAGGCGCTGATTTCCGGCCACTGAAAACGAGATGATTTGCCAAATGTAATTACAAGAGTGAAATTTTTAATGTCTGTGACTATACAATGAAGTAGGAAGGAAATTGCGGCATTGCAGACAAATTTTTAAATTCCTCAAAAAAAAACATCTTCGAGCAGGAATCGAACCCGCGACATCTAGATTGCTAGTCTCATGCTCTACCAATTGAGCTGTCGAAAACACAGGGTACACATCTGCATTTCGCGATACCGTTTTTCCCAGAATTTAATGTTAGTTGTTGAAACATGGAAATGAAATATGAAATGTAAAATCTACGTGTGTTATCAATCAAGAACAGATCTGTTCTTGACGACCATTTTGTAGATTTTCAGGCGGATATCATTCAATGTTCTGCGTGGAAAAGTATAGACCTCTCCTAATATGTACCAATAACTGTATTAGTATTTAATATATTTTAATGTTTCAATATTATGTCTATTTGCTGTTTTTTATGTAACATTCTCACTCTGCGTAAGCATGATTTTTTTTTAATTTTCCTTCTCAAATTAATAATTGGAATTTCAAGATGTCTTGATAACGAAATAAAACTTGAAAAGGGAAACATTCTCAATTGAATATTGATAGAAAGATTTTTCTGTGAATTGAAAAATCCACGATTAAAATGAAGATATTTTTTGTGAATGTCTAACAGAAAACAACTACTTCCCCGGCTAAAGCCACGCTGGACATTGAACTACATCTGATAGATATTCTGAAAAGGCCCTAACTCAAAAGAAAAAATCTGAAATTGAAAATTTGCATTTTCATTCAGATAGTTATTTGATTTTCTATTCCAGTCTTAATTAAGAACTCATAAAGATGAATGAGGCAAAGAAGAATGTTTTCCAAAAGAGAGTACTCACCAGAAATCATTCGTAACATTGACGCAGGAGAGACATCGCATTCACTAGGTCTTCAATACATTTTTGTCGACGAAAATCTATTTCACGCTTCCACGATCATCAGGAAGAAGAAATGGGAAACATATTTTCAAGAAGCAATCTCACTTTGCAAAGATGGAAAAAGTTGGAATCATTTCTTCTTGACGATGGAAGATAGTGACTAAAGTTTATCTTTCAGTCGCAGATGATTCCACATCTGATTTTATGAACATCCTGTTTATATTTTCAACAAATCGAAATAAAACTATTTGGAAAGCTTGATAAACAACAAAGAGGATTATTACACTGGCAGTTTGAACTGACTGCAACCTCAAGAGAAGATACACGTGGGGGAATTTGTCGGTATAATTAATAATGGGGAATTTTATTCGAAAAAATCAGTGAAACGGTACAGTTGGTTCATTGTAGGACACGTTGAGATAGATGGAAAATCTTTTTTAGGAGTTGTTTTTGCAAATCTCAGCATTGACAGCAACTCTTTTTTGGCACCAAGATTGTAAGTACTTCTTATTACTTTTTCGCACTGTTACCGTGGATTTTCCAAAATAATTCGTTTGTTGCATTCGCGCGAATTTGACAGCTATCCCAGATTCGCGATCGAAGTAGAAAATACGAATTTGAGCAATATATCCGTTACGCACACCGATGAACAGTTCCAACAATTGTTGAATATACTATTGTAACGTAAATAAACTTAACTTGGTTTCAATAATTTATTTCACACTTAATCTACAACTTAATTTATATTACTACACCACTGTATAGCTCGATCGTATGGGCTCGTTCAGACTGTTTTGACTCCACTTGAGGGTTGCCTATTTATCTCCGATACAGCATTCTCGATGTTTCGAATTCTGGCATGTTCCAATTGTTTCCAATATTGACCGTTGTTTTCCGTGGCAGAGCGACTGGATGGTTCTCGAATATCTCCGGGGATGATCTCATCGTTGTCGATGGAAACACGTGAGGCGACAGGTCCGGCCTAGGTTCGTTACATTGCCCCCTTCTTAAAGACATTTCGTCCCGAAATTTCATCCTTGGAGTGTGACGATATCTGCATGACTCCCCATATCTGCACCGTGAAGTTCGATGGAAGTAACACTCCACGGTCTTCATGATCGGTCGTGGAAGAGGGTTACAGCAAACCAAAATCTTGACGCCGCTGGATCTGAATATCGCCTCCAGCATACTTCTTATGACTCTCCAGTCCAACCCATCAATACCACAGGATAATTTTGGAATTGCTAGATCCACCAGGTTCTGGTCCACCATAGTATCTCTTAGTTTGGTGAGACTCTTCCAGACATCTTCATAGGACGGTTCATCTTGGGAATGCCTCTTGGTAACTAGGTAGTAGATGTTTCTCTGGCCTTTCTTCAACTGTAGCACCCCACCAACTTCTGGATTCTGCTCCCGCAGTGTTTGGAGTTGACCAAATTACTTGGAGAACACTACGGCGATGCCCCTGGACATTCGAAGATCTTCTGCCACACAGTGCGCTAGTGCGTAGTCAGCAGGCACCTCGAAAAGGTCTCGTGACTCCTCTCTAGTAACCCCATGTAGAACTTTCTGCCCGTTTGAATACAAGGACATAAACATCTCGAACGTCATATCATCCTCTGGTGGCTTGAGGGTGCGAACTTGGTAATGGTTTCCAGCGTAAGGGGCCAACCTGTTGAAATGGACGACCCTTGGTTTCCCTCGGGATGGCTTATGGATTCGGTACACAAGGTCGTTTATCCTTTTCACGATTTTATACGGGCCTTCCCACGAGTTCCGCAACTTTGGTGATAGTCCACGACGACGTTTGGGGTTGTACAGCCAAACCAGGTCATCAACCTTAAATCCTCCAGCGTCGGCCTTGATGTCATAGGTCTTCTTCATTTTATCGCTGGCACTCTGGATGTTCAACCGGACTCGTTCGTGGATGTCGTCCATTCTCTGCCGAAGTTTGCTGACGTAGTCCTCTCCCGCAGTGTCTTGTCCTGGCGGTATCCCAAACTTCAGGTCACAAGGCAGTCGCAGTTCTCGGCCCATTATAATACTAGCAGGAGTTTGACCGGTTGACTCGTGTACTGCGGATCGATAGGCCATCAGGAACAAATGAAGATACTGGTCCCAGTCTCTTTGATGGTCAGAGACAACCTTGGACAAGTGGCGGTTGATCGTCCTGTTCATCCGTTCCACCATTCCATCGGACTGCGGATGTAGGGCCGTGGTTCTTGTCTTGCGGATGTTCAGCAGTAGACATATTTCTTGGAAAAGGTTGGATTCGAAATTTCTGCCTTGATCCGAGTGCAGCTCCATTGGAATACCGAATCGACATATCCATTCTTTCACCAAGACGTCGGCGACGGTGATGGCTTCCTGGTTGGGCAGGGCATAGGCTTCCGCCCACTTACTGAAGTAGTCCATTGCCACAAGGATGTATTTATTCCCGTGGTCGGATACGGGAAACGGGCCGGCGATGTCAATGGCGATTCTCTCGAACGGGCTGCCTACGTTGTACTGACGCATCGGGGCCTTGGGTCGTATTCGAGGTCCGTTGCTAGCAGCGCATACAGCGCACTGTCTGCACCAGTCCACACGTTTCAGGATCCCATTGTCCAGAATAAGAGAGTTCCATTGTGCCCAATAGGACTTAACAGCCGGCGAGTAACCTGCGACTTCCTGCCATGATGGTCTTCGATTGCCCTTCTTCCAGCTGACAACTAAGCCAAGGTCGGGGTCTTTCTCCTGGTCTTTCTGGATCTTGCTGTCATTCCAGTTGTCATCCATTGCCGCGGTTCTACAAAGTGTTGCTTCTTTCTCTTCTGCTCGTCGGCAATGTGAGCAATCATCTGGACATGGTCTTCGCGACAAGGCATCTGCATTCTTATGGCTAGTTCCGGCTCGATGTTCGATCTCGAAATCGAATTCTTGGAGTCTCTCGATCCAACGTGCTACTTGACCCTCAGGATTTTTGAACTGTAAGAGCCATTTGAGAGCTGCATGGTCAGTTCTCAACAGGAATCTTCTTCCATACACGTACTTGTAGAAGTGCTCCACTCCCTTTACTACAGCTAACAGCTCTCGCCTGGTGACACAGTAATTGCGCTCTGGTTTGCTAAGCGTCTTGCTGAAATAACCAATGACCTTCTCCTGTCCCTCCTGGATCTGAGATAGGACAGCTCCAAGTCCCACGTTGCTGGCGTCCGTATCCAACATGAATTTCCCTTTGGGTAGGGGATAGCTCAGTACAGGTGCGTTGATCAAAGCTCCTTTCAGCTTCCTGAATGAGTCTTGACATTCTTCGGACCACTGGAACTTTGTTTGGCCCTCCGTGAGCCTGGTCAGTGGTTTAGCGATGTTGGCGAATCCCAGCACATATCGGCGATAGTATGTGCATAAACCAAGGAAACTTCGAAGTTGGTGAATGTCTTTTGGGATGGGCCAATCCTTAACAGCTTTGATCTTCTGGTCATCCACTGCTACTCCTTCCCCAGAGACAACGTGGCCGAGGTATCGTAGTTCTTTTTGGAACAGATGGCATTTCTTAGGGCTCAGCTTCAATCCGGAGTTCCTCAGTCGCAGGAATACTTCCTCCAAGTTTTTCACGTGGTCTTCGAACGATCTGCCGACCACAATTATGTCGTCGAGACACACTAGACACGTGTTCCATGAGAGTCCCTTCAGCACTGTCTCCATCAATCTTTCGAATGTGGCGGGAGCATTACAGAGCCCGAATGGCATAACGGTGAACTGCCATAATCCTGAGCCGATGGTAAAAGCAGTCTTTTCTCGATCTTTTTGAGCCAGTTCTACTTGCCAATATCCACTCTTCAGATCAAGGGTCGAGAAAATCATGGAACCAGCCAACGTGTCTAGGGTGTCATCTATTCTCGGGAGAGGGTAACTGTCCTTCTTCGTGACATTATTAAGTTGGCGATAGTCTACACAAAAGCGTGTCGATCCATCCTTTTTCTTCACCAGTACGACTGGAGAGGACCAGGGACTGTCAGATGGTTCGATAACTCCTTCTTTTCCCATATCGCTAACTATTTTGTCAGCCTCTTCCTTCTTGGCAAGAGGAAGTCTTCTTGCTGATTGCCGGATCGGTCGGGCACCCCCAGTATCAATCTTGTGCTGGACCACATTAGTTCGACCTCCTTTTCTTTGTCCGGTATCGAAGATGTCTTGGTACTTTTTGACTAAATCTCTTAGTTTGGGCTGTTGAGCTGGTTTTTTTATCTTTGGAAGAGATGGCAACTAATTTTTCTAGTTCTGTGGGCAAGTTGTTGGGTTGGCTAATCGTACCTCGTACGCCCCGGATCACAGATGAAACTGACGAGCAGTGCCCTAAAATTGTTCCTTTCTTTAAGGTCACTGGAAAGTAATTGACATTCATGACCCTTACCGGTACAAATTTTCAGCACGTAACAGGGTTTTCCCTAGGGCAATCCCTCGTCCAATTTTCTCATCATGAAGTTTGGGCTCGAACATCACCACGTCTCCACTGCTCGCACTCCCGTCCAGGCGAGCCTCAGGATGGTTTCAGCCCTCTCAGGTACGCTTACATCTTCAGCCAACAGCACACGGATCAACTCTTCACTTCTCCCATGAAGTACCAGCTCTTCTCCATTGACACGTAGGACGCCGTCTTTGAAATCCAATTCAAACCCTCTGGAATTCATGATGTCCATTCCGATGATTGCATCGTCTTCGATGTCCGCTACAAGTGCCTGATGTTTCACTTTAGTGCTGCCCAAAATTATTTCAATCGGTAGCTCGCCATATACAGTAGCTGGTTTCCCTGTTGCTGTGCGTAGCTTCCAAGTTGTCGGTTCAATTCGTTCCGGTGTTCTGGTAAAGGAAGGCCCGAGAATTGTCCTAGTCGCAACTGTATCTAGCAGCATGGTGCAAGGCTCGTTATTGATGAGACCGTCTACGAAAACACTTCTGTTCTGTTGTTGCAGGATAGCGACATATGCGTTGTTAACCGGGGCTTGCTGGACACAGGCCGACGATTGCCCCTTCTCGTCGACCTTCTTTAGTTTTCCTGCATCGGAGTCGTGTTTTCGAATGTTGGACATTTGCTACGCACATGTCCAATTTTGCCACAATTCCAGCATCTTATCTGTCTTTTCTCAGGCAAAACTTCCTTCATCACTTTTCTTATGGCAGCTTCCAAGTCGGCATGCTCCTGTGAGTCTTCTTCAATACTTCGAACTTTACTTTGGTTTTTGCAGGATTGTTTTGCTGCCTCAAATTCCAAAGCGCGTGCCAGTGCGTCTACGAGATGTGTTGGACGAGCTAGTGTCAACGCTTGTCTGGTTTCTTGGTCACGGAGTCCATCCAAGAATGCCTGAACCGCTAATCGCTCCATTACATTTTCCGGTGTGGCTGGATATGCAAGACGAACCAAGCGTGCAATGTCAGCTTCGAATTCTTGTAAGGATTCGCCCGATTTCTGGCAGCGATTTTTCAGTTGGGAGTGGTATACGTGTTCCAAATGGGCCTGGCCATATCGTAATTCTAGATGTTTAATCAGCTGATCATAGTCCTCCTGTTCGTGGGCGGTAAGAGTTTGTAGAATATTCGTCGCTTCTCCACGTAATGCAAGTGTTAGTGCTATAGCTCTTTCCCCTGCATTCCATTCATTTGCTTTGGCCGCTGCTTCAAACTGTCGGCGGTAATTTTCACATGGAGTTTTTCCGTCGAATTGAGGCGGCTTCATGGAAAGCTTCCCTATTTCAGAAATGACCTTGACATCTTGTATACCCTCTTGAACTTTATCCAAGTTCAAACTCAAGTCCAGCATTGCATTTTTGTTAACCATCTCTGTGGAGGGCGCACTATCAATTCGTTTTTCCAGCTTACTGATCGTTTCCTTCATCTTGTCCATCTCTGCCTCGACGGTTCTCATTCTTTTTTCTAGACGATTCGCCACACCACAGAGTTCTTTTTTTAAGTCTTCTGTGTTTTCTAGGAGCTTATCTTCCAGGCTTCTTGAATTTTGTTGCAGTTCTTCTTTCAAGGATTTAGTAGTTTCTTCGAGTTTATTCATTACCAAACTTAAATCACCTCCGGGAACTTCGAATAAAAATGTTTCGGGGTCCTCACCTTCTTGTATAAGTCCTTCTGCAAGTCTTTCCTGGAGTACTTGCTTTTTACCCGTTGTTTCCAGTTCCCTTTCCTCCAATTCCTGTTTCAATTCCGCTACCTTCAAGTCCGCAAGGCGCACTTTTCTTGAACACATTTTGTCTTTGACGAGGTATCAGTCTGTTTCACACGAAAAAGTTTATCAGTTTGTTAAAAATTCACTTCGCGAATTCTTTTCCACGGGCCACCAGTCTATTGTCTGTTTCACGCGAAGAGTGTATCAGTTTATATTCCACGCACAATTGTCCACTTCGCGAAAACCGGGCCACTGTCTATTTTCTGTTTCACGCGAACAGTGTATCAGTTTATATTCCCACGCACAATTGTCCACTTCGCGAAAACCGGGCCACTGTCTATTTTGTGCGTACAAAAAGGTCTATCAATTTATTTTTCTGACTATCCACTCCACGATCACTTGTTTATTTTCAAAATCTCACTTCCGACACCAATTGTAACGTAAATAAACTTAACTTGGTTTCAATAATTTATTTCACACTTAATCTACAACTTAATTTATATTACTACACCACTGTATAGCTCGATCGTATGGGCTCGTTCAGACTGTTTTGACTCCACTTGAGGGTTGCCTATTTATCTCCGATACAGCATTCTCGATGTTTCGAATTCTGGCATGTTCCAATTGTTTCCAATATTGACCGTTGTTTTCCGTGGCAGAGCGACTGGATGGTTCTCGAATATCTCCGGGGATGATCTCA
This sequence comes from Gonioctena quinquepunctata, assembly GCA_018342105.1. NCBI lineage: Eukaryota > Metazoa > Arthropoda > Insecta > Coleoptera > Chrysomelidae > Gonioctena > Gonioctena quinquepunctata. The sequence goes on along the minus strand of JAFIRS010002497.1, from coordinate 155,535 downwards.
TCGTTGTCGATGGAAACACGTGAGGCGACAGGTCCGGCCTAGGTTCGTTACACTATCCATTAACACCCCTGCTACAGTGTACAGTGGGGTCGTCAAGTAATTTTTCGAAGTGCTCATCTCGTTTCGGTGGATCCAAAGGCCGTGGTGTTAAAGCTTTTCTCGACGCAGTTGAGATTTTTAAAGACTGTACAAAAGTGTCAGATGACAATGCATTGAAATGAATACCTATATGCTTTCAGGTGGTTTTTCCGCGACATGGTTACATGCTGTAAAAGCAACAGTGTCAACATGGAGTATGCTTTTGATCTTTTTAGGATTACTTCTGGGCCGGAAAGAACACCATATAAAGTATATCGCGAGTTGTTTAGTGAAGAACAGGACCTTGAAGTAAAAAAGTATATTTTCATTTGTGAGTGTCGTTCTATACACATAATAATAATAATAAATAACGTCAATTATTCACTAATGAACAAAAATAACCTCCTTATATCCAAACTGGTGGATGAAGTCAGCATACTTCAGAGCACTTAACAAAACTTAAATTATAAAAAAATTATTTGTAAAGCATTGTAACACAAAGTTTCTGTAATTCGCACGAAAAGTAAACGAGATCCACCGAACCAACGATTTGACGTTGAACGTTGAACGCTGAAAGTTGAACGTTGAACGTTAATCATTGAACGTTGAACGTTGACCTCTGAATAATGGAACTATATCAGCCCGTGAAACCAGAAATGAACGAGGAAGAAATGTTAATAATATAAATATGGACTTGGCAACAATTCTCGAATGGGGATCTAATAACTTGGTAGAATTCATTGCAAACAAAACACAAGCATGTCTTTTCTCTAGAAAAGCCGATCTCACTGTGCCTAACATAACTTTGTCAGGAGTAACCATACCACTGAAGCCATCCATATCGATGCTTGGTATTACTATCAGCAATAACCTTTCCTGGGAAAATCACGTGAGGTCCATTGCCAAAAGTGCATCCCAAAAACTTGGTTTTCTGTTTCGTGCCAAGAGCTATTTCACCCCCAGTCAGCTGCTTATGATCTATAAGGCACAGATCCGACCTGTCCTGGAATACTGTTCCCATATTTGGAGTGCGGCACCTAAACATATCCTGAGGCTATTGGATTCTGTCCAAAAAAGGGCAATTCGTCTCGTCGGTGATGCCTCGCTTACAAACTCGCTCACTTGTCTGGAACACCGTAGAAAAGTTGGCGATTTGTCTCTATTTTATAGATATTTTCATGGGCGATGCTCTTCTGAAATATCAACAATCGTTCCTGCTTTGGCAGTCTCTTCGAGATTAACCCGTCAAGTTCAGTCATCACACCCCTTCGTGGTCACTTTGGAAACCTGCAGAACATCACTTTCCAAAGACTCGTTCATCCAACGAACAGCGAGGCTTTGGAACTCATTGCCTAGGGAGGTGTTCCCCGAGGCATACAACCTTCAGAAATTTAAGAAGAACACCAACTCCTACCTTCTTTCCCTAGGTTCCCACGATGTTCTCTGAACATTACAGGATATCCCTTTTCGTGGGAACCAGAACATAAAAAAAAAAAAAAAACCCTTATTTCAGGATTAGACTCATTTTCGAATGCTTCTGAAATATGATTAATTCCATTACTCCGATATTGTGTTTGATTTTCAATGGGCCTCCGGATGAAAAATTCTACCATACGTCATCACACCCCAATTATATGATTACTAAAACTAGATTCCTATGAAAAAAAAACTTACCGATTTCAATTTATTCATCATCATTATATTTTAATTCCGAATTCAAAATATTGGGTAGATTTTTCACCATATGTTATTAGTTATTATTTCATTATGTTAAGCTTTCCTACTACAACAAAAGTTCTGGAAAAAACATTAATATGCAACATGTTTAATTTATGATCTTATTAAAATTTTCCTGGGCCATTTAATGTGAAGAAAATACATTATTTAATGGAAATAAGTGATAAATCAATTTGTATAATAATTTAACATAGCCTTTTTAGCAAGAAGCAAACACAACAAATACAAACATAAAACACAATTAGTTTAATAAAAGTTGATGCACTAACACGATAACTAAAAAAAATACAACACAAATAATTTGTGCTAGAAAATGAAATAGGAAGACAAATAGATACGACAACGCCGCTACTCGGCAAATCGGGGGTTCCTAACTTGAATTTATATGGATGAATGCTACTGTGATGTTTGTTGCATACAACCGACTCCTTTGGGCGCGATTTTGACCCACTTTAAACGTTCAGATTTCATTCAAACTTTGTAGATTTATCGAGGACCGATGACAAAACACTAATTTGATAAGATTATTCAATTTTTTTATTTGCAAAAAAATGATAAAAATGATATTTAAAAAAAAACTAAAAATACACGCTTTTATAAATAAACCAAACTAAAAAGTAGGAAATAAATAATAGTTCAAAAAAACTAAAAACACGCTTTTATAGAAAACCAAACTAAAAAAATAGAAAATAAAAAATGTATTTTATTTTAAAAAACGCGTGGGGTGCATGGTATCGCCTTGGCCAACAATTACCTGTGATCTGAGACCTTTCTTACTTTACTGCCCTGGGTGTGTAATGTACTATATAATTATTGATACCATCACCCCACGCTTTTTTTTTAATAAATTTTTTTTTTTTTTCTTATTTTCTATTTTTTTAGTTTGGTTTTAGTTTTTTTAAACTATTTTTATTTTCATGGTGCATTGGATCAGTGGTGTATTGCGTTTTTAGATAATCATGGACGTCGGGACTGCCTCCTTAATAATTTAATTGAAAACTTGAATGTGCTTCAGATATAATAGGCGGGATCATTAATTTTTGGAAGAATACCACAATGTCCAGAAAGATGAGAAAAGTGGTTGGATTTTCTTACAATTTTTTTTTCGAAGTGGATTTAAAAAAAAAAATCTTAATGAAATGTTCCTGTTTGAACACTGCGGAAACCGCGCCAGGATGTGACGTAATAAGCTCAGAACTATCGTCGATCGCCGATGCCAAGCGTTATTCATAATATTTATTTACAATGTAAGCAGGCCGAAAAAGTAATGAAAGAATAACTAAATCAAATACGAAGTCTTCATTTCAATATAAAACAAGCTGGCAACTCGCCGATCACCAAGAGGGCCAGGAATTACAATGTGAGCAGGCCGAAAAAAAAAAATTACATAGCACTCGGTATACATACATATTATTCAAGAATAAGTAAATCAAGAACGGCTATCAAATACGAAGTCTTCTTTTCAATATTACATATGCTGACACAAGTTCTGTTCTATTCATAGGTTGAAACAGAATACAATTCCCTCAGAAGTTCCACAAAATAGTGATACTGGCAACTCAGGTAAATGCCAAATCAGTGGACATATGACGTCAAAAGAAGCGTCAATAACGCTGTGTTCGAATGTCTAACTGAATTTGAGGGTTTTAGAGCAGCGTTCATTCGAACATTACACAATATCTTCTGGGAAAAACTATGCACACATCATATTTCATTACTAGATTCCAACTTCAAGCACAGATGAAGCAAATTTACGAGTTCGTGATCTCACTTATTTATCATTTGTCATTTGAGGAAACTTCTTCACTTCTTGAAAAAACAAAAATTATCAGATTTTGTTTTCAATCATGTTTGTATTTTCAGATGTCTTTAATCCGAACTTTCCACATATTGAAAAAATATTTCACTCATCAGAAATATCTTTCGTAGCATACATTCTTACGGCAGTTTTGTAGCCGAAGAATAAATTCGACTACTCATCATAGGTTCTTGAAACACTATACCACTATTTATTCTATTCATATATTCGTTTCCGTCTATTTAGGAATGAGAGAAACAAACAACATTTCATTTTTCGGAATGAAGTTTTTTTTATATGGACTCCATTTAGTATTGTGTTAAAATCGATTTCAACCCAGCCAATAGGAAATATAAAGTGAGGGTGTTTTCGGATGGCGAAATAGGCAATAAATCTTGGTGAGACGAAATTCATTTCATACCAACTTCATCTGCTTATGATAATAAACATGAGAATACATGTTCGGTGAAAAGATTAGTTAGTGTAGTGCAAGTATGTCCGTACTCAATTCTCTCTAAATGTAACTTGCCTGGGTCGGATTTAAAAAATTGTAAAGAGAATAATTAGGGAGAATTTGATAACCCATTAAACTAGTGTGGAAACTGAGTATGATATAATTAATAGAATTTGAGGCTAATTTTGATGCTTAAATTGTTGCAAAATCTCAAACAGTTCACATTTAAAGGCGCACTGAGGAATACGTATATGTTTAGTTTGCAGCCTTTGTATGAGTTCATCCTTGAACGACTGGCGATTTGCATTTTTTTCCAGAAGTCTTCAATGATACCTTGCATTATCCATGATAATCAATTGTTCTGCCAACCACTTTTCGAATAATTCCGAATTCATATTATCATGGAAATCAGTACGTTTGTTTTTACCTGAAAATATGAGACCGGGACCATCAATAAATCTATATTTATTTCCAGCATGAACAATTATGTATCGTTTGCATTCTGAGCTGCTTTTGTTCCGCACAGATTTTACATCATCGTCATGGCAGGTTTGCAATGTATTACTTCCATGTTGAAAAATCCACGTTTCATCAAGGAAAACCTAATCTTAGGTTGATTACTTTTGATGCAATCTCTGGTCTTTCCATCAGAGCTCTCCTACCATTATTTTTTGAGAAAACGAAAACCTAGACCTTTTAAAATTCACCTAAGGTTGTGTTACGTATACATCTTCGTAATGTCTATTTAGTAGTTCTTGTCGTAGGTTTTATCTTTTTACAAACTGTTCAGTTTCTATCATGGTATAAATAATTGTACGTATTGCAGATTCAACTCCTCCAGGCAAATCTCGTAATTTGCAAATTTTCTTTTTGCAGGGACCTAATAAAAATGAAATAAAACCATTACATTTCGCACTTGTTGTAACAGTAAAAAAAATACTCACAGGTGTTTCACGTGGGCCTTCGTGCCGTATTCTAGAAATTGGCCTAGGGCTTAATATAAATGCCCCAGCGGCACAATTAATAACATAAATGTTTTCAGTAGAAGTCTCTTTTATATTTTGGGTATACTCGAAAACATTTAATACACGTTTCATACTTTGCTCGTTCGAAACTTCATTATGAGCTCCATTCAAATTTCGGTAAAACTGTACCACAAACTCATCACAACAGAAGAAGCACTACAACACATCAGAAGGATCAACACAATGAAAATTAGGCTAATTTCGAGGGTCCCTCTGTTAAACCATCTGTTTTTGATTGGAAGTACATCTTATTTGCCATCCTTCTCTGGTGTAAGTAATTTCACCGGAACGTTAGTCGTAGCTTATTCAGGTTATATAAAAGGATTTTTCATCACATTTTGTTTTCATTCATGTTTGTATTCTCAGATGTCCTCCATTGGTATTTTCTACATATTGAAAAATACCACCAAAACTGACTAAAATAAATCATAATTTGTATGATTTGATGAGTACCATCGAACGAACGAATACTGGCTCATGTTAACCAATCGAATAAAATAATAATGAAATAATATGAAATGACGAAACATGGCCTGATAGAAATTCAGACAAATATGACAGAGCTGTTACCACACTGTTTTCAAATCAATCCAAACTTAAAACTTTGTTGAAAGAAAAAAATTATCTTCTCCAGAAATATGTTAAAAAGTTTCAAGAATCCACAGATACCACGGCAAATAACAAAAATCTAATGCAAAGTCGTATTACGGAAATTTAAAATATTAATTAATGAAGTTGCTCCCCAAACATATTTTTTTCGGTTTTCGAAAGTCTTCTGTATTTATTGTTATTTGATCACTCAACATATGTTAGAATGACGTGCACAAAGTGGGCAAATTATGCGTCGCATTTATATATGCGAATGTAAAACACACTTCACATAACATGTTACGATAAAAGCATCGTAATATTATTAACTTTATCATAAGTATTATGTAATGTATTTAGTGTGTATTCTTAGAAAAATCATACAGTGTACATGAAAAAACTTCGGATTAATATATCTCGAACGAAATACTGTTCCAGGTCAACCAATCGAATCAAATAATTATAAAATAAAGATAATATTGTAACGAACCTAGGCCGGACCTGTCCCCTCGCGCGTTGCCGTCGACAGCGATGAGGTCATCCCCGGAGATGTTCGAGAACAGTCCAGTCGCTCTGCCGCGGAGAGCAACGGTCGATATTGGAAACAATTGGAACACGCCGGTCGCCAACTGCCAGAATTCGAAACATCGAGAATGCTGTATCGAAGATAAATAGGCAACCCTCAAATGGAGTCGGACAGTCTGAACGAGCCAATACGATCGAGCTATACAGTGGCGTAGTAATATAAATTAAGTTGTAGATTAAGTGTGAAATAAATTAGTAAAACCAAGTTAAGTTTATTTACGTTACAATTGGTGTCGGAAGTGAGATTTTGAAAATAAACAAGTGATCGTGGAGTGGATAGTCAGAAAAATAAATGGATAGACCTTTTTGTACGCCCAAAATAGACAGTGTCCCGGTTTTCGCGAAGTGGACAATTGTGCGTGGGAATATAAACTGATACACTGTTCGCGTGAAACAGAAAATAGACAGTGGCCCGGTTTTCGCGAAGTGGACAATTGTGCGTGGGAATATAAACTGATACACTCTTCGCGTGAAACAGACAATAGACTGGTGGCCCGTGGAAAAGAATTCGCGAAGTGAATTTTTAACAAACTGATAAACTTTTTCGTGTGAAACAGACTGATACCTCGTCAAAGACAAAATGTGTTCAAAAAAGTGCGCCTTGCGGACTTGAAGGTAGCGGAATTGAAACAGGAATTGGAGGAAAGGGAACTGGAAACAACGGGTAAAAGCAAGTACTCCAGGAAAGACTTGCAGAAGGACTTATACAAGAAGGTGAGGACCCCGAAACATTTTTATTCGAAGTTCCCGGAGGTGATTTGAGTCCGATAATAGAATCCTTGAAAGAAGAGCTGCAACAAAATTCTAGAAATTTGGAAGAGAAGCTTGAAGAAAATTCTAGAAATCTGGAAGAGAAGCTTCAAGAAAATTCTAGAAATCTGGAAGAGAAGCTTCAAGAAGATTCTATAAATCTGGAAGAGAAGTTTCAAGAAAATTCAAGAAGCCTGGAAGAGAAGCTTCAAGAAAATTCTATAAATCTGGAAGAGAAGCTTCAAGAAAATTCAAGAAGCCTGGAAGATAAGCTCCTAGAAAACACAGAAGGCTTGAAAAAAGAACTCTGTGGTGTGGCGAATCGTCTGGAAAAAAGAATGGGAACCGTCGAGGCAGAGATGGACAAGATGAAGGAAATAATCAGCGATGAAATCAAAGACGGAATCGAGGCAGAAATGGACCAAATAAAGGAAACGATCAGTAAGCTGGAAAAACAAATTAATAGTGCGTCCTCCACAGAGATGGTTAACGAAAATGCAATGCTGGACTTGAGTTTGAACGTGGATAAAGTTCAAGAGGGTATAAAAGATGTCAAGGTCATTTCAGAAATAGGGAAGCTTTCCATGAAGCCGCCTCAGTTCGACGGAAAAACTCCATGGGCAAATTACCGCCGGCAGTTTGAAGCAGCGGCCAAAGCAAACGGATGGAATGCAGGGGAAAGAGCTGTAGCACTGACACTTGCATTACGTGGAGAAGCGACAAATATTCTACAAACTCTCACCGCCCAAGAACAGGAGGACTATGATCAGCTGATTAAACATCTAGAATTACGATATGGCCACGCCCATTTGGAACACGTATACCACTCCCAGCTGAAAAATCGCTGCCAAAAATCGGGCGAATCCTTACAAGAATTCGAAACTGACATTGCACGCTTGGTTCGTCTCGCATATCCAGCCACACCAGAAAATGTAATGGAGCGACTAGCGGTTCAAGCATTCCTGGATGGACTCCGTGACCAAGAAACCAGACAAGCGTTGACACTAGCCCGTCCAACACATCTCGTAGACGCACTGGCACGCGCTTTGGAATTCGAGGCAGCGAAACAATCTTGCAAAAGCCAGAGTAAAGTCCGAATGATTGAGGAAGACTCACAGGAGCCTGCTAATTTGGAAGCTGCCATAAGGAAAGTGATTAAGGAAGTTTTGCCTGAGAAAAGACAGATAAGATGCTGGAATTGTGGCAAAATTGGACATGTGCGTAGCAAATGTCCAACATTCATCGACTCCGATGCAGGAAAACTGAAGAAGGTCGACGAGAAGGAACAATCGTCGGCATGTGTCCGGCAAGCCCCGGTTAACAACGCATATGTCGCTATCCTTCAACGACAGAACAAAGGTGTCTTCGTAGACGGTCTCATCAATAACGAGCCTTGCACCATGCTGCTAGATACAGGTGCGACTAGGACAATTCTCGGGCCTTCCTTTGCCAGAACACCGGAACGGATTGAACCGACAACTTGGAAGCTACGCAGAGCAACAGGGGAGCCAGCTACTGTATATGGCGAGCTACCGATTGAAATAATTTTGGGCAGCACTAAAGTGAAACATCAGGCACTTGTAGCGGACATCGAAGACGATGCAATCATCGGAATGGACATCATGAATTCCAGAGGGTTTGAATTGAAAGGAAGGAGTTATCGAACCATCTGACAGTCCCTGGTCCTCTCCAGTCGTACTGGTGAAGAAAAAGGATGGATCGACACGCTTTTGTGTAGACTATCGCCAACTTAATAATGTCACGAAGAAGGACAGTTCCCGAGAATAGATGACACCCTAGACACGTTGGCTGGTTCCACGATTTTCTCGACCCTTGATCTGAAGAGTGGATATTGGCAAGTAGAACTGGCTCAGGAAGATCAAGAAAAGACTGCTTTTACCATCGGCTCAGGATTGTGGCAGTTCACCGTTATGCCATTCGCGCTCTGTAATGCTCCCGCCACATTCGAAAGATTGATGGAGACAGTGCTGAAGGGACTCTCATGGAACACGTGTCTAGTGTATCTCGACGACATAATTGTGGTCGGCAGATCGTTCGAGGACCACGTGAAAAACTTGGAGGAAGTATTCCTGCGACTGAGGAACTCCGGATTGAAGCTGAGCCCTAAGAAATGCCATCTGTTCCAAAAAGAAGTACGATACCTCGGCCACGTTGTCTCTGGGGAAGGAGTAGCAGTGGATGACCAGAAGATCAAAGCTGTTAAGGATTGGCCCATCCCAAAAGACATTCACCAACTTCGAAGTTTCCTTGGTTTATGCACATACTATCGCCGATATGTGCTGGGATTCTCAACATCGCTAAACCACTGACCAGGCTCACGGAGGGCCAAACAAAGTTCCAGTGGTCCGAAGAATGTCAAGACTCATTCAGGAAGCTGAAAAGAGCTTTGATCAACGCACCTGTACTGAGCTATCCCCTACCCAAAGGGAAATTCATTTTGGATACGGACGCCAGCAACGTGAAACTTGGAGCTGTCCTATCTCAGATCCAGGAGGGACAGGAGAAGGTCATTGGTTATTTCAGCAAGACGCTTAGCAAACCAGAGCGCAATTACTGTGTCACCAGACGAGAGCTGTTAGCTGTTGAAAAGGGAGTGGAGCACTTCTACAAGTACGTGTATGGAAGAAGATTCCTGTTGAGAACTGACCATGCAGCTCTCAAATGGCTCTTACAGTTCAAAAATCCTGAGGGTCAAGTAGCACGTTGGATCGAGAGACTCCAAGAATTCGATTTCGAGATCGAACATCGAGCCGGAACTAGCCATAAGAATGCAGATGCCTTGTCGCGAAGACCATGTCCAGATGATTGCTCACATTGCCGACAAGCAGAAGAGAAAGAAGCAACACTTTGTAGAACCGCGGCAATGGATGACAACTGGAATGACAGCAAGATCCAGAAAGACCAAGAGAAAGACCCCGACCTTGGCTTAGTTGTCAGCTGGAAGAAGGGCAATCGAAGACCATCATGGCAGGAAGTCGCAGGTTACTCGCCGGCTGTTAAGTCCTATTGGGCACAATGGAACTCTCTTATTCTGGACAATGGGATCCTGAAACGTGTGTTGGAGGCCGATATTGGTGGGGAAGACAGACGCCAAATAATTGTTCCCAGGAACAGAAGAGAGGAAGTGCTGCGGGAAATCCATGATGGAGTCGCTGGAGGACATCTGGGAGTGACGAAGACCCTGCAGAAAGTGAGGCAACGGTTTTACTGGACCAATTATCAAGCTGACGTCCAGGACTGGTGCAGAAAGTGCGCTGTATGCAATGGACCTCGAATACGACTCAAGGCCCCGATGCGTCAGTACAACGTAGGCAGCCCGTTCGAGAGAATCGCCATTGACATCGCCGGCCCGTTTCCCGTATCCGACCACGGGAATAAATACATCCTTGTGGCAATGGACTACTTCAGTAAGTGGGCGGAAGCCTATGCCCTGCCCAACCAGGAAGCCATCACCGTCGCCGACGTCTTGGTGAAAGAGTGGATATGTCGATTCGGTATTCCAATGGAGCTGCACTCGGATCAAGGCAGAAATTTCGAATCCAACCTTTTCCAAGAAATATGTCTACTGCTGAACATCCGCAAGACAAGAACCACGGCCCTACATCCGCAGTCCGATGGAATGGTGGAACGGATGAATAGGACGATCAACCGCCACTTGTCCAAGGTTGTCTCTGACCATCAAAGAGACTGGGACCAGTATCTTCATTTGTTCCTGATGGCCTATCGATCCGCAGTACACGAGTCAACCGGTCAAACTCCTGCTAGTATTATAATGGGCCGAGAACTGCGACTGCCTTGTGACCTGAAGTTTGGGATACCGCCAGGACAAGACACTGCGGGAGAGGACTACGTCAGCAAACTTCGGCAGAGAATGGACGACATCCACGAACGAGTCCGGTTGAACATCCAGAGTGCCAGCGATAAAATGAAGAAGACCTATGACATCAAGGCCGACGCTGGAGGATTTAAGGTTGATGACCTGGTTTGGCTGTACAACCCCAAACGTCGTCGTGGACTATCACCAAAGTTGCGGAACTCGTGGGAAGGCCCGTATAAAATCGTGAAAAGGATAAACGACCTTGTGTACCGAATCCATAAGCCATCCCGAGGGAAACCAAGGGTCGTCCATTTCAACAGGTAGGCCCCTTACGCTGGAAACCATGACCAAGTTCGCACCCTCAAGCCACCGGAGGATGATATGACGTTCGAGAAGTTTATGTCCTTGTATTCAAACGGGCAGAAAGTTCTACATGGGGTTACTAGAGAGGAGTCACGAGACCTTTTCGAGGTGCCTGCTGACTACGCACTAGCGCACTGTGTGGCAGAAGATCTTCGAATGTCCAGGGGCATCGCCGTAGTGTTCTCCGAGAAATTTGGTCAACTCCAAACACTGCGGGAGCAGAATCCAGAAGTTGGTGGGGTGCTACAGTTGAAGGAAGGCCAGAGAAACATCTACTACCTAGTTACCAAGAGGCATTCCCAAGATAAACCGTCCTATGAAGATGTCTGGAAGAGTCTCACCAAACTAAGAGATACTATGGTGGACCAGAATCTGGTGGATCTAGCAATTCCAAAATTGTCCTGTGGTATTGATGGGTTGGACTGGAGAGTCATAAGAAGTATGCTGGAGGCGATATTCAGATCCAGCGGCGTCAAGATTTTGGTTTGCTGTAACCCTCTTCCACGACCGATCATGAAGACCGTGGAGTGTTACTTCCATCGAACTTCACGGTGCAGATATGGGGAGTCATGCAGATATCGTCACACTCCAAGGATGAAATTTCGGGACGAAATGTCTTTAAGAAGGGGGCAATGTAACGAACCTAGGCCGGACCTGTCGCCTCGCGCGTTGCCGTCGACAGCGATGAGGTCATCCCCGGAGATGTTCGAGAACAGTCCAGTCGCTCTGCCGCGGAGAGCAACGGTCGATATTGGAAACAATTGGAACACGCCGGTCGCCAACTGCCAGAATTCGAAACATCGAGAATGCTGTATCGGAGATAAATAGGCAACCCTCAAATGGAGTCGGACAGTCTGAACGAGCCCATACGATCGAGCTATACAGTGGCGTAGTAATATAAATTAAGTTGTAGATTAAGTGTGAAATAAATTACTAAAACCAAGTTAAGTTTATTTTCGTTACAATATGAAATGACGAAACATGGCTTAATAGAACTATTAGGATCTATTATCAAGTCTTCGACAGTAAATTCAGACAAAAATGACAGAGCTGTTACCACACTGTCTTAAAATCAATCCAAACTTAAAACGTTGGTAAAAGATAAAATTCATCTTTCCCAGAAATATATTAAAAAGTTTCAAGAATCTACAAACACCATGGCACATAACGAAAATCTAATGCAAAGTCGTATTACGGAAATTTAAAATGATAATTAATAAAGTTGCTCCCAAATGTTTTTTTTTCGGTTTCCGAATGCCTTGTGTAATATTATTTGATAACTTGACATATGTAAGAATTAGGTGCACAAAGTGGGAAAATTATGCGTCGCATATATGCGAATGTAAAACACACTTTACATAACATTTTACGACAGGAGCATCGTAATTTTATGTAACTTTATCGTATATATTATGCAATGGTATTTAGTATGTATTCTCAGAAAAATCATCGGATTTCAATTTCAACAAGTTGAATGTTGACAATTTTTTGTCTTTCGGTAAAACAATCGAAAAATATATTAACAATTCATCATACCAACGTCAAGACTTTTTCAAGACATTCCTTTTTCAGTAATATATAATATATTTTATGAAAATAGTTATTTTGTTGTAGTTATCCGTATGCGGAACAATTTTCAATAACACCATTTTATCAATGTACGGAAGTTTTTTCGATTCCCCATAAAAATGTTTTAGGAACCCACGTGAGTTTGAAAAATTAGAAACTAATTTATATTATTCAAATCCGATTTTGTACCTATAATATCTTCTGGCACTATCACATTGCACCAGATATTACATAAAACTCCGGCAGAGCTACTCAATCTAGTTTCAGTTCAACATGTTTGACATAATTTCTTTGCAATATTTCCTTTCACGTATACCTTTACTGTAGCATCGATGGAGGTAATCATTATATACCTTATCTGAAGTAAGTGGAGAGAGCAATAGTTGTACTGGAATCCAGTGTTATGTGCATTCACTAGATAATGACGAAATAATTTATTTAAAGGTATATAGAGTTATGATCTAGTCTGCAATTTTTCGTATATATTCGTGCTGAAATATATCTTTCCAATACTATGAATGAATCAGCTTTTTGAATACACATACAATTCATCAATATATCTCAATAAAAAATCATTTAAGCATACAAATACGGGTTTTAATGGTCTCACCTGTCGACAACGATATAAAGTGTGACTTTTTTACATGATTTATGCACGTCTCTCAACAACAAGTATAGGCATGGTTTCGGCAACAATAAAATTTCATACCAGCACGAATTATACAAGATCCTGGTAAACGACATATTTTTTAATTATATGTTGTTAGGTTGTTAGGTAGGTTAAAAGAAGGAAGCCAAAAGTGGGAATAGAAATTTTGAAAATGAACCTGTTTATGGTAATTTCTATCAATCAGAATAAATAGAAAAATCGAATTAAACGGTTTTCTTCACATAAAAGATTCAATATAAATTGAACCAGAGAATGGTAGATCTCAGGTGAAAAACAACTACTTTCCTGGCAAATACCACGCAGATTGTTGAATGATATTCACCTGAAAATCCATGCATACCTCCATATAAATGGACATTGAATGCAAATGTTCCTTTCTGATAAGCTCGATTATGTTTAATTTATGTCGTGTTCACCTAACAATCCGCATACCGGTTTCAGGCTTTTTTGGCCCTCATCAGTACGGAGTAGTCAACCAGCCAAAGGTCCGGAGAGCTCTGGCTGAAGCGAGACACAACATAACCAAAACCATCATCGAGTCTATAACACCTATAGGTACGCCGGAAAAGAAAACTTTTAACTGGCGGTACCTAGTGACAGAAAGAAACACTCCGAAAATCTCCCACCTCGATAGGTTTCTAAATAAAAGATTTCTCCTCAGTAGGAGTGGCAAGCCCGACTAGCATATAGGGAAAGATAAACGCCATGTGAAGTGGAATAAATAGAAAAATCGAATTAAACGGTTTTCTTCACATAAAAGATTCAATATAAATTGAACCAGAAAATGGTAGATCTCTGGTGAAAAACAACTACTTTCCTGGCAAATACCACGCAGAACGTTGAATGATATTCACCTGAAAATCCATGCATACCTCCATATAAATGGGCATTGAATGCAAATGTTTCTTTCTGATAAGCTCGATTATGTTTAATTTATGTCGTGTTCACCTAACAATCCGCATACCGGTTCCAGGCTTTTTTGGCACTCATCAGTACGGAGTAGTCAACCAGCCAAATGTCCGAAGAGCTCTGGCTGAAGCGAGACACAACATAACCAAAACCATCATCGAGTCTATAACACCTATAGGTACGCCGGAAAAGAAAACTTTCAACTGGCGGTACCTAGTGACAGAAAGAAACACTCCGAAAATCTCCCACCTCGATAGGTTTCTAAATAAAAGATTTCTTCTCAGTAGGACTCGATGATGGTTTTGGTTATGTTGTGTCTCGCTTCAGCCAGAACTCTTCGGACCTTTGGCTGGTTGACTACTCCGTACTGATGAGGGCCAAAAAAGCCTGAAACCGGTATGCGGATTGTTAGGTGAACACGACATAAATTAAACATAATTGAGCTTATCAGAAAGAAACATTTGCATTCAATGTCCATTTATATGGAGGTATGCATGGATTTTCAGGTGAAAATCATTCAACGTTCTGCTTGGTATTTGCCAGGAAAGTAGTTGTTTTCCACCTGAGATCTACCATTTTCTGGTTCAATTTATATTGAATCTTTTATTTGAAGAAAACCGTTTAATGCGATTCTTCTATTTATTCCACTTCACATGGCGTTTATCTTTCACTATATGCTAGTCGGGCTTGCCACTCCTACTGAGAAGGAATCTTTCATTTAGAAACCTATCGAGGTGGGAGATTTTCGGAGTGTTTCTTTCTGTCACTAGGTACCGCCAGTTAAAAGTTTTCTGTTCCGGCGTACCTATAGGTGTTATAGACTCGATGATGGTTTTGGTTATGTTGTGTCTCGCTTCAGCCAGAGCTCTTCGAACCTTTGGGTGGTTGACTACTCCGTACTGATGAGGGCCAAAAAAGCCTGAAACCGGTATGCGGATTGTTAGGTGAACACGACAAAAAAAATAAACATAATCGAGCTTATCAGAAAGAAACATTTGCATTCAATGTCCATTTATATGGAGGTATGCATGGATTTTCAGGTGAATATCATTCAACGTTCTGCGTGGTATTTGCCAGGAAAGTAGTTGTTTTTCACCTGAGATCTACCATTTTCTGGTTCAATTTATATTGAATCTTTTATGTGAAGAAAACCGTTTAATTCGATTTTTCTATTTATTCCACTTCACATGGCGTTTATCTTTCAATCAGAATAAATGTTGTGAAAGTCCAGTATACACAATACATGTATTGATAAGTAACACTTAATGAATTTTGAAACTACTTATTGTGGTATTATTGATTATATCCAACATGACTATTCGTCGATTTGCAAAAATATATCTGAAATATTTTATTTCTGAATGAATTATTTATTCATAGACTTCGCCAAAAACTCATGTTTTTTGACGGATTTGGGAATTCGCATGCACCTCTCTATACAAGGGCTGGCCGATGATTATGTATGAATCTGATGGAATCAACAATTCAATCAGCTCACAACATGAATACTTCCCATCAGATTCGTACATAAATACAAAATAGAAAAATAATAGATTTATTTCCACGAAGGAGAGATAACATTGCAGTTCGTTAAAATAATAGTATATGTGCTAAGTATTAAAGTAAAGAATAATACTAATTTATACTAGGAATGATTCAACTGCGATTTAGTTATAACCATGAAACAAATAAATAAAGGATATTCCACGAAGACAAATCATTAATCATCATACTCTGAAAAATGAATCCATAAAGTGGTTTTCAATAATTATGTAGGCAAGTGTTTTAGCCAAATCTTCGGTTTTCTTCGATATAAAGAAGTATTGTTTATATTTCCAATAGATTGGGGAAGTTGGCAGAACATTTTTGGGCCTGTGTAATAGAATTATCTGACATATTTATTTTGCAATTTTTTTGTAGAAAACTCAAAATGTCTTTTGTACCTTGTAATATGTATATGTTTTATTGATGTTAATTCTTTTTTATTTTTCACAAGCTTTTATTTAGTTTCACTTGTTAGTTCGTTCGTTAGTTTGGGTCGAATCTTTCAAGTGAATTTTGACCGACTTCTAGTCTTCCGATTGATTTGAAATTTGGCAAGTGTACATAATTCCGGTGACAATGCATTATGGAATTTTTGTTAGAATAAAAAACAAAATGGAGGCTCTTAAATGGCGGACGAAATTTGTAATTATGATCCGATTTGATTCGAAATTGGTATGTCGGGGTTTTTAATGTCGGAGATTATGGAATTTCTGTCAAAATTCATGAATTCAAGATGGCGACCTCAATATGGAGGACGACTTTTGCGATTCTGTTCCAATTCAATTCAAAATTGGTATGTGGGGGTTTTCGGACTCGGAGATTTTGAATTTTTTGTAAAATTCATAATTCAAGATGGCGCACCAAGGTGGAGGACGTGTTTTCTGATTATAGTCATATTTTATTCAAAATTGGCATGTGGGGGTTTTCAAGTTCGGAGATTTTGATTTTTTTGTAGAAATCTATGAATTCAAGATGGCAACTTCAGGATGGCGGACGAGTTTTGTGATTTGGGTCAGATTATATTCGAAATTGTTGTGTGGAAGTTTTTGGGGTCGGAGATCATAATTTCTTCCAGCTAAAAACTTACCTGGAAGAGACTTTTTAATAACGATGCTCTATTAGAAATGAACAGATTAATGTAAACTAACTGAAAAGCAAAATAAAATGACTCATGAAAAAACTTTCTGAAGACAATATTTTATTTAAGCCGTGTACTAAAACGTATAAAATAAGCTTAAGTCATCGCTGACAATGATTTGATTATTTTTTGTTGAATAATTTGGTTTCAGAAAGCTTGTCGCGCAAATTGTAATAAAATTAATACTTCGACAGGTTGTTACTCACCAACCAATCACTGCCCAATCAATTTAATTGGTACCTACTTTCATGAACACTTCGCGCGACTAGCTTTTTGAAACCAAATAATTCATTATTCGTTTTAGTACACGGCTTGAATAAAAGTTGTATTTAAAAAGTTTTTTATTAGTTATTCCATATATTGTAAGCTGAGGACTGTGTAATAATAATAATAACAATTTTATTGATTTCAAGGATGGGAATCTCATTAAAAAAATCTGTGGAGTACCTACGTTTTTTGCCAAACATTATTTACAGACAATATGTTTGTACTACTTGAAGTTGTTCTGTGTGACAATTATATGCTCCTGTATGCAACCTAGAATTCCATATTTAATATGGGATTCCACTAGTGAGTGGCAAAGAGTTTTGAGTTCGTGGATCCCGTGATATTGGGTTATTTTATACTAATTACTGTTCCTCAAGTCGCTAATGGGATCTTGATGGTTCTATGGGGATTAATGAACACAGAGTTGAATGCATAGGCCCTTTATGGTGGTAAATTTTTATTATGTTTTCTGTGGATATCAATAGGGAGTCGAAGTATGTTGACAGCGCCACCGTTCGGTGATATTTTTGAATTTTGGGGTAGCTTGTCGTGTAGAGTGCATTCACTATTGAGACAACTAGTTTGTCCTTCCCCCACTTGAAAACAGTCCCTCTCGAAAATGTCCGAAGCAAAGCTATTGCGAAAAATTCCATAGGTGTATCAAATGATTTATTAAAAGTGATACACACGACGTATCATGAATCTGATAGCATTCGCTATAATTTTTTCTGCTACTGAAAAGTACCAGACCTCATGGTATTTTTGCGTGATAACAATAAACAAAATTGAACAAACTCCACTAGATACCCACTTATTAACCTTAACAAACATAACCTTTCAACCGCTGCATGTCATAACACTGCTGCACATGATAACAATCGTTTCCACTCGTGTTTTCTCCTCTCTACCTACTATAGTGCTGTCTCAATACTGAATTCACTCTAGCCATCATGGATTCCAATGCATTTCTTGTGAAAAAAAAATGGATTAAAAAGAATTTGTAGCTGAAAGAACGGAGAGAAAATTGGATGTTTGCAGGCAAGAGTAAGTATTGATGTTCAGTAACAATAAACATTAAATTAAAAAATATATTCTAATTTTAAAATCATGGAAACTAGAACTAATGATTCCATGATTGTTGGGTGGATTTTGTTTTTAAAATGTGAGTAATCCAAAGTAGACACAGAAATATTTCCTTGTTTTTTATTCTGGTATAATAAGAAATAAAATAAAACACACTGACCATTTTTGTTGGTGGATGTATGAACCATAAACCTAAGATTATTTTTATTCAATATATTCAGTACTTATTTCAACTTACCTCAACTTTGACTTCATAATAATTCGTATTCGTTTTTGAACTCTGAGCTCCTGGAGTTTCCCGCAAAACTCTTCCACAAATGATCACAAAATTGCCATCAGCTCGTTCGTAGACGTTGTCTATGTGGCAACTTTTCAATAAACCTTTTGAAAGGCTTTCTTTTCGAAATACATCCGCATTCACTTCTTGGAATCCGCTGCGGATTATAATTGAAATTTTTAAATGATGTGAGGTTGACAGCGTAAAGGTAACCTCAACGTTAAAAAAAACCGCTAGGAGCGCTGTGTGTTTCCCGGTCGAGTTACTTCGAATCCCTATACTCTCCAGACAATCTAATTTTTCTAGTGTCGTTGACCGATTTGATCATTTTCAAATTATGAATGTTAATTTTGTGAGAAGATTATATCATACGGTCAGCCACACTGATTTCATAAATTACCGACTTATCTAATATGTCAGTTTTGTCCTTCGGGTTTCCTAATAATATAATAATAGAAATAACTTGCAAACGTAAAATAATTTAAAAATGATCAAATCGGTCAACAACACTAGAAAATTGGACTGTCTGGAGTTATAGTTATCCATAAAATCCATAATAACCATAATTTATCTAATGAGGATAATGGGCCTGTGTATTCAACTCTGTTTTCTTTGATCCCCTTAGAATCATCAAGATTCCATTAGCAACTTGAGGAACAGTAATTAGTATAAAATAACCCAATTAGAAGCAGCAGGTATAAATTGTAAGATTATGTTACAATTTATTTAGTGTAGTTAACCTACTGATGATGATAACTTAGTTATTGAAATGGGCATTTAGCTGTGAAGTGAATAAGTGTGGTGAAGGGGTTACTTGTGCAATATTTTAATTGTTACATTGTTTTCAAAATGAATACCGATACTGTATAATTGCTTGCTCTATATCACCCCACTTTTTTGACGATTTGCTATCCAGAATATGGAAAATAACAACAAATCTCATTCACAATACGTACATTCTTTATGCTTTAGTATTATTCCTATGTATCAGGTGTGTATTTAATTTTGCGTTTAATTAATTTACCGTTATTGTTATTCTTATTTACAGACATACAATCATAAATCAGTAATATATTGATTATTCACCGATGGCAAGAGATCCTTCATTGATAAAACAACGAATTTGTTGAGTAGGGTTCATTAGAATATATATTAAAGAGTTTTTCATAGTTCAACACTTGTGCTGACTGAAGATCCCCGTTATTCCCCACTGTTCATACCAATTTTCAGTCGTTATTTCTAAATTCATCCATCTACCATGGGGTTTTATGAAGACATTCGAATCACGCACGGTCCCGAAGTCTCTCAAAAAATGAAGGAATGGTGCAACATCAACAAGAAACTGGCTGCTTACAGAAATAGAAGAATATTCTTACTAGAATGTAGACGTAATGGTGTAATACCTTCACACATTATGAACAATATCAAAGATTTGAACATCCTAATTGACACAAATAATGGTAAGAGTTTACACGAAATTCATACATTCAATGAAAAATTAACCAAGAAAATAACAAAATAACACATAATGACCTCAAATCATCAAAAATATACTTTTCGAAACTTTCTAACTTCCTCATAACAAAACTACCTAATGATATCTGGATAAATTATACAGAAAGACAAACGATTTCCTACAATAAAATATTCAAAGATATAAAAATTAAAAATATAAACAAGACAAATAGATTAAAATTTTCTTTCCACAATGATATCAAAACAAAGAGCACTTGGCTCAAAAATTTGACTGATATAATTATACCAAATGATATTGAACATTTTCTTGCTTTGGGATTCAAATTCAGTTTACCTCCTACTACAAGAGACGTATCGATTTCAAAACTTTTGTCTGATATCGAATCACTAATAAGTGGATTCAATAATGAGAAAAAAGATATTTTCAGAGCAAAAATAACAAATATGGTTACTTACTTTTTTCGAAAACTTTAAAAAAATGAAAAAAACACTCAATTCTCTTTATGAAAAAACCACAGAATTTTTCAAAAACCATCCTATTCTTATTTCAACGAAATCTGATAAGGGTAATGTAACAGTCATTTTAGAAAAAACTGAATATATAAATAAATCTCATGATATCCTTGATGACGAAAACTCTTACACCAAATTAAATAGAGACCCTACCTCAACCATTGAACAAAAAGCAAATAAATTTATTTCAGAACTAAAAAAAGCAAAAACGATCACTGAAGAAGAAGCAAAAAAATGTATGATATACAGTTCTGTATCACCAAAATACTATGGTTTACCCAAAATTCATAAACCAATCATGAAACTCATTTCATCCATTGATGCACCCAATAGCAAAATATCTAAATTATTCACAGACATCCTTACAGATGCATATGACTTCGAAAATAAGTTTTATGTTAAAGATTCTTTCGAGTTTTCTAAATTCATCAACGAAAAACAACTCCAACAAAGCTATGTCACGATAAGCCTAGATGTTGTTTCCTTATTCAGTATAATACCGATAGAATTAGTGTTGAAAAGTATAACCAAAAGATGGAGTAAAATAGAAGAATACTGTAATATTTCACAAACAAAATTTTTAGAAATCATTCAATTCATATTCAAGTCTAGTTTCTTTTCGTTCGAAGGAAATTTTTACAAACAAATTCTTGGAACACCTATGGGAGCTACCATCTCACCAATCATTGCTTCGTATGTAATGGATGACCTTTTCGAAGAAATATTACGACAACTGACGTTTAAAGTTCCATTTTCTAAAAACTTTGTAGATGATATTATATGTGCAGTACCAATGGATAAATCCGATGAAATTTTAAGAAAAGTGAATAACTACAATAAAAATTTACAATTCACAATTGAATTAGAAAAAAATAAAAATTACAAGAATAAATCGTAGAAAACAATTCACTAATCACAGATTGGTATATAAAACCAACAAACTCTGAAAGATACATAAACTATCATTCCTTCCACTCAAAAAGAATGGAAATAAATTTGATTTTTTGTATGAAAAAAAGAATCGAGATGTTGGTTCATCATTCATTAAAAAACAAAAATTTTAAAATTCTCAGAAATATTTTACTAGATAATTCTTACCCCAAAAAACTTCTTAACAGAATTTTTTTCAATACCAACTTTGATAGACAAATTAATAATGATGACACAAATAATCAAAATTCAGAAAATAATAATGAAAGGATAATTTATTTTTCAATTCCTAATATAGGAATTCTATCATCAAATATAATTAAATTATTCAAGAATGAAAGTAACATAAAAATTTCACAAAAAAATATCAAGACTATTGGAAATTTAAATACGAGGTTGAAAGATCCCACACCAGATTTGAAGAAATCAAATGTTGTCTACAGCATACCATGTAACAACTGTGATTTAAACTATATTGGTACAAGTTCAAGAACTTTGAATAATCGTATTATCTCTCACAGAAGTGATATAAGACTCAACAAGAAATCATGTGCATTAGCTCAACATGCTATTGAAACAGGCCATAAAATATCATTCGATGAAGCACAAGTTTTACATTCAGAAAAAAAAATTCTCTAAAAGATTATTTCTTGAAATGATTGAAATTAATAAATCCAATCAAAATATGAACAAAAAAACAGATATCGAAAATCTTAGCAAAATCTACAGTTATCTTCTACAAATAGATTAAAACTGAAGATTCTCAAAGAATATAATAAAAAAATTAACATACCCACTACATATTTTATATTTTTTTGACGACTAATCATAGGTTGTCACTTCAAATCCTTCAATGTCACTCGAAACGTCAAAGATATAACACCATTCCGATAAATATTTACATATTTTACGTTTTTTTTATAGTTAATGTTCATTAATCAACCACTCAGATTACTGTAAGTACTTCCTTCATTTTAAGTATTTTTTTTTTCAATAATTAATTTAATATTTTAGGACCCTGAAAAGTTAAAATTAAATTTTTCCCTTTATATTTTATTATATATATTTACAAAAATATATGTTATGATAAAAAAGTGTAGATTAACTAAAAGTGGTATTAAACACGAACATTTTTTTGATGAAGAATAGCTCAATATACTCAAATAGATATCAGATAATAATAAACATAAGTGATTTAAACAATTAAAGAAACAACTTGTAATGATTCATCCAAAATTAACTAAAACATCATAAGTTTATTATTAACTTGTCATTCGTTAGAAATGGATATGGAGAATTTATTAGTACTACATAGAACTAATAAATTCTCCTCTCAAAGTACTATTTTTAAACTCGTTTTACAATGATATCAATGATTTTCCTGGAGGTTAACAGAGCAAGTGGTACCTACAGAACTCATATAGATCTACACAATGTAGAAATTTCGTTTATACTGGACTGACAATAAACAAAGAAAGTGGAGAGCTTTTACCTTTCTCGCCTTTATACTTCGTTTGGTCTATATAATTAAAATTTTGACATCATATGGCCCAAGCAACTCACAAGCACCTTGATATATTATTTTTCAAAAAAATAATGACGGCGATTGGCATTTGAATTTGAGTGAAATGAAAGTTAACAAGCGCTTATTCATTTTAAATGAAGTGGTAGGAAATATAACTATTTAACATGTGAAGGATCTTACATAATGCTCTTTCGACTAGTGGATAACTAAGTAACTGGAAAAATATAAGTTTCACTTATACACACTCACCATCAATGGATAATTTTTCATAAAGAAAGAAGATAAGTTTTTTTGCTGTTGGCTCCTATAGTCACTTTTATTTTCAGAGATGAACTATCACTGATAGGGTTATAGATTTCGAGTGGGGAAAACCTTTATATTTGAATGTTTTTACATATATTACATATTTATCAGAGAAATGGCATTGAAAGAAAAAGACGCAAGTAACTACATTACAGCGAAAATATTTCATGCAATGTTACCATTCAACTTAATCAAGGGATTATTGAATCACCAGTTCCATAAATAGTATTAATTTGATTTTGGCTTAAAATAATATGCAGTATTTTTAGGATTGATCATATATGATTTGAAAGTAATATACTTTTTGAAATTTAACTCATAAAATTTCCTCCTTTTTGTGTATTACCACTTGGAAGGGATGGGATGTTTATGTTTCATTGAAAACTACCGTTATGTCTCCATCTTCGAGACATTGAGCTAGTACATTTTCATGCCCCAGAACAGCGTTAGAGGTAATATCATACATTCCGCGCTTCTATTCATGTGAATTGAAAAAAGCCGCAATCAGTGACTTCAGTTTCTGCCAAGATTGAATATTGATGTTTGCAGAAGAAGATGGCAAACGCCCAGTTCCGTAGTTCAAAACCCTTTTGTAGACTATCTTGAGAATTCTTACGAAAGAAGAATTCAGACGATATGAATTTGATCAAATTATAACTCATCGAAGTGAATTGCTGACACGAAGACAAGCTTGGGAGCATTTCACCAAAGCAATACAAGCAGCTTCTAGATTAGGAGACAAGGAAGATTTGGAACCATTACGGTGTAATCTGTAAGTAATTGTTATGTATTTGTGTCTTCAAGTAAACCTGAATCTATTTGCCCTCGAATTTTCACTGAAATAGAATATTGACAGCACTTGAAAAGAATAGAATTCCCACTCACAGGAGAAATGAAATATGAAATGACCAAAAGTTGGGCATAATTTAGTCTAAAAAACTAGAAATCAGAAGATTACAACGTACTTTTTTTGAGATGGAAAGTACTGGATTCCGAAATTCATATAGAATTTTGGAGTTGAATTTATCTTATACTCATTGAAGGAAATGTGGAGATTGCTCTAGAAATACAGTCAAATCGCTCCCTACGTATAGGCAACCATTGTCAAGACGTGCAAACGGACCAAACTTCGATTCATATATTTGGTAGAATCGTTGAATGTAAGCTACTGCTACTTTGTATGAAGCTATCGAAAATTCTGCTGACAAGGACACGCCAGCTCATGAACAGAAGTAGCGTGGGCAGAAAGCTCTCAACCAATGGAAATTCGAATCCTAGCGTACCGAAGCGACTTTTTGGCTTCGTTCGAGGCGACAAAAGGGAGTTACGTGGCGAGCCCTTACGTACAAAGTACGTATTCGACGGTCGGAGTTGTTTGAGTTTTTTATGTTCCCAGTGAGAAAAATAGTTTAATAATTTCAAGGGAAATAATTACGTGTTGAGATACCGGGCGATAAAAGTTAGCATCAAAATTTGAAGTTTGATGAAATGTAGCGCTCGTGCCGACAGAGCTAGAAATTTCGGGAAAGTCTCAGTGATTCAAAAAATAATAAAATTCGATCGGTTAAGAGAACATGACCATTATTTTATTATTACTCAAGAATCCGTCGAGAGGGGAATGGTTTTTAGTTCTTGGTAAGAAATCTCTAAGGTGTTTACGAATAATAATTGTATTTTATGCTTTCTACCCAAACATTGAACGATCTATCTCAGACCGTTCATTGGAATTTTGAGACATGAGGGCGTGCGTTAACGTTTCTGAAGGACTCTGAGGCCCCAAAAAGGTCAATCAAGGGAGTCAGTTATCCCTAGGGAGGACAGGTTAGAATGTGTTCACGTATTTTGAATGAAGCAAGTCAAAAATATTAACCCTGATATTGACAAATGTCAAATAAATCCATAATTTCACATTTAGAGAGGCAGATAGATTCATAGTCACGAATAAATGTAATGGAACATATATTTTAATTAACCTCAAAATACACATATTTTAATTTTGTCTCCTGGCGTAATTATTTGCCGATTTGATCGGTCTAGAAAATCCCCGTCCCAGAGGGAGAATTTCAGACCCTCTGAAGACCGCGCTAAAAGAAAAATCACTCGAGACCCGACAATGGCTGCGAGTCGATTCCACATTCTTTTGGACGCTCAGGTGATAGAAACTAGTGCCAAGCAATGCCTCACCTTTGTTAAGTAAAAAATTTGATCATCATGAAATCATACCTTCCGAATTTTCCATTGATAATGAATGCATCAAAACGTAAAATTACCCCTAAAAAAATACAATTTTCAAAATGGCAACAAGCAGCTCATTCCATTTCAATATATTAAAAAATGATAGAAACTTCTATAATTCAAGTTATGATTCTGAAAAATATCCGAGAAATACGTTTTTATTACGAATGTTATGGAAAATTAAGGCCGTTTTGTAGTCTAGTCGAGAAGTGAATTTTCTGCGAAAAATATTTCCAAGTCTACTGAAAATATGAGCGATGGCTCATTCGATTTGGGATGTCATTCTGAGAAAGACATATTTTTCGATGTTTTCCACCGACGGAATTGCTATTTAAAAAAACAACAAAAGGCCTTAATTTTTTGGCAATAGCTCAAAAATTATTGATGATGGAGAAAATAAAACGATTTTAAAGGGGAAATTTCCCATAGAAAAGTCCCCACTCCCAGAACTCTAGCTCAATTATTTATAATGCAATACTTTTTTTAATACTATCAAATATAAATTTAGAAATTCAAAAAAATTATAGTATCATCTGAATACTTGAAAGAATGAAATTTTGTTGGTAAAATTTGTTTTTATTGAGTTTTGATAATGTGAGGCTATTGTTAATTAGGTAGTTTTTTTGGAAACGCTGATTATATTAAAAACCGAATAATTGTTCACAGAATGGCTCCATCATTTTTTTCCGTCCTGGAGCACATTTTACATGTGTTTTCAATAATATCACTCTATAAAATTGTTTAAATATGAGAAATCGAGTAAATTTTGAATTTTTTTGTTATTTTATATAATTATCAGTTTTATGTCTGACAAAGGATTTCACAACATTTTGAAAAAGAAAATTACGCCATTTGTTCATCAAATATTTTCAAACAAATGGATAAGTTGAATATTTTTCAAAAATAGTATTTTTTGCATAGGTTGCTGAGATCCTCCGACAAAAATCCACTCCTCAGCTCCCTAAGCAATTGAAAAATGTTATTCGAATAAAACATCACTTCAACTCTATCAGTCATCCAGATAAAACTGAACTACTCATATCCTTGCTCGATAAATATAAAAATCATGGAAATACCAACAATTTCTCCATCACCAATATTTCTCCTGAAACTGTTGAGAAATATCTTAACAAAATTAAAAGCAATGCAACAGAAAGGATCCTATAAGGATGATTCAATTGATTAATTTAATTATTCACTTCACTTTTATTTTTAAAACATGGGAACCTTCCCTACGGAATGGAAACATGGAAATATTTGATACCCTGGATCATGCTATACTTTGTCTGAACCTCAGCTACTTTGGTTTCTCAAATGGTGCTGTGAATTTCCTACGCAATTATCTATCCAATCGTACCCAACAAGTAGTATTAGATGGTAAAAAGTCAAATTCTTTTCTCTCTACTTTTTCTCTATATACAGTGTCACACATAAAGTTCGCAACATATGGAAGTTTTTTTTATTAATAGATATAATGAAAATTTGACTCTGCAGTTAGTTTTGCTTGAAAAATGAGTGAAATACAGCCTCTTTCCTTCTGTCATGTGCTAATCTAAGCCTGTCAAATTTGACATTTTTTTCCTCAATAATTCTGTTTTTTTTTTAATTTCGAAAAATGCCAACAAAAACTTGCTCAGTTTCCAATTTCATACCTTTGCTTCAAATTTGGACTCTCTACTGTCACTTTTTTCCAATTTTTTTAATTTTTCGAATCTTTTGCTCTACCGAATCGAACGAAACATGATTCAATGTCATATCTTGCCCAGAAAATACCACATTGTCCTGTTACCAGAAAAAAAAATCGTCTCCAGAAATTCGTCTTTGTAGTTGCAAAGTTCATCTAGTGTTCCCATTTCATTGTGAAACTGATTCGGATTTTCAATGTATGGACGTTAATATGTCAGTAATCGAATAAACTAATTTCTCTTCATTTTTATTACACTCGTATTTCTTTTTACACGCTTTATATTTTAATAGATTTTTATCCAGTTTGATTATTTTTCTGACCAATAATTCAGTTACAAACAAACCCGAAATATCACATTTTTCTGTAAACTAAACAATGACCTACAGTTTCATAACTATTCAAAGGACTTTCGTTCTAGCGATTTGTACTAAACATGATATAAAATTCCGTGATTTTAAACAATACAAGACTAATGCAACATCTCGGGAAGTAAATAGTACAATTGATCGATTCGAAATAAAATGTTCCCTTAGTAGGCTTTTGAAACCATGTTTTAGTTTTGGTTAATGTCAAATTATTTCCTTTAATAAATCGAGTTGTTTTGTGTACAGATTTTTTTACATTTATAATTCACAAATGAGTTTTATGTACAATGTTATCCACAAAAGACAAAGTGAAAATCGTTCTTTTATGTGGTGAGAATGTGCCAAATCGAGATGTTGCTTGTATTTTCAATCATCGGCATCCAGGAAGAAATATTCACTTCAGTACCATGGGAAGGATATTGAAAACATTCAAAGAAACTGGCTCTGTGGACAATCGTTTCAAGAAACCACATAATACAATAAGGTATAATGAAGGAGAACAACTCAATGTTTGTTTAAGCGTTGTTGAAAACGGAAAAACTAATATTAGGAGTATTAGTAAAAATACAGGGGTTGGCAGAGGAACTGTGAGAAGAATTTTGCACAAAAATCATTTCTATCCCTATTAGTCAAAGTTCATACACACTCTTAAAGAAAGACATTTCGATATTCGAGTAGGATTTGCATTTTGGTTCCAAGGTGAGAGATAAAATGATATCACATTTCCCTACAGGATTTTATGGACAGACGAGGCAATTTTCACGTCGAACGGAACAGTTAGTTCTCAAAATTGTCGCTGGTAGTCCAACAATAATCCAAATTTTGTAATAGAATGCCGTTGCCAATATTCATTCAAGACAAATGGGTGGTGTGGTTTATTACATAACCAAATAATTGGACCATATTTTTTCAGAGAAAATTTGAACATGTACAGAAATTTCATTATGAATCAGTTGTCTGAAGTTTTGGATAATCTGCCTCTAAGTGTTAGTTAAAATTTGTGGTATCAGCTTCACGGGGTACCAATCCACCAAACAGTGTCTCAGTCAGATGTTTAGGGGCAAAGTAATAGGACAAGTTTGGGAAGATTATTGGCCACCAATATCACCGGACTTATCTCCAATGGACTTTTTTCTATGGGGTTATCTGAAACAAAAAGTGTATAAGCCCAGACCATTTGCAAACAAAGAACATTTAGAGAATACCATTCGGGAGTGGTGTGGTAACATAAATCCCCTATTTATTAAAAATGACATAAAGACTGTGAATGAAAGGGCTATAATTTGTATAGAACGGGAAGGACGGCATACTGAATGATGAATTCGGGTTCTTTATAAGATTATTGAAATAAATCAATGAATTTTACGATGTTTTGTTGTGAATTTGGTTATATTTATTTTGGCTTACACATCTAATGGTGGAAATGAAGAATATGGGATTTATGAAATTAATTAAAAAAACGTTGCGTAAAATTATTATTTGCTCGAAAATTACATCTAACAGTTTACATCCAACAGTCACACTGTTGGGTGTAAACTACATCAAAATATTTCGAACTCATCTGCAGCTAACGGAATACAAATCTGTTGAAAAAAGAAATACGATTGTAATAATAATAATGAAGAGAAATTCATTTATTCGAATACTGACATATTAACGTCCATACATTGGAAATACGAATCAGTTTCACAATGGAATGAAAAAACTAGATGAACTTTGCAACAACAGAAACTAATATTTGGAGGTGCATTTTTTTTTTCTGGTAGCAGGCTAATGTAGGTATTTTCTGGGCAAGATATGACATTGAAGTCTCGTATTCATCAAAATTATGAAATTTGGATCATGTTTCGTTCGAATCGGTAGAGCAAAAGATTCGAAAAATTAAAAACATTGGAAAAAAGTCGAAGTGACAGTAGAGAGTCCAAATTTGGAGCAAAGGTATAAAATTGGAAACTGAGCAACTTTTTTTTTTGGAATTTTTTTAAATTTCCAAAAAAAACTGTTGTTTTGAGGTTTTTCGGAAAAAATGTCAAATTTGACAGGTTTAGAGTAGCACATGACAAAAGGAAAGAGGCTGTTCTTCACTTATTTTCAAAGCACAAACTAACTGCGAAGTCAAATTTTCATTATATCTGTTAATAAAAAAAACTTCCATATGTTGCGAACTTTATGTGAGACACTGTATATATATCTGACTTTCATGAGACCATAGAACATGCCAGAATACATCACATGATAATACCAAGATCTGTATTTCTTTCAATTGTCGCCATCTTAATGTAGCACTAGAAAATATTAACAGATACTTGAATAATCTTTCTGAGGTTATGTTATTCGGTTAAAAAAAAAGTTGAGGATGTTCGCGAGAACTTACAAATACAAAAAGGGAATAATGTACTGCCTTTAGTGAATGAAAGTAAAAATTTAGGTTTGTAGTTTGATTCCGAACTGAGATTCACCAAACATATGAACCATCTTTGTCAGTCCTCCTTCCACGTTCTTGGGCAGCTCTATCCTAATAGGCACATGATGTCTAAACACCTGAAGCTCACTTTATGCGAAACATTGATAACATCAGAGTTGTCTTACTGCGATGTCATTTATAGCCCTTCTCTCCTGAAGAGTGACCAGTTTCGACTTCAGAGAATACAAAACTCTTGCATTCGCTTTTCTTTCGGCATCCGAAAATTCGATCACATGAGTGCGGAATTCAAAGACTTTGGTTGGCTGAGGTTGAACGATCTTCGGAATCTGCATCTACTATCTTTGACACATAAAGTTCTGAAAACGAATACACCGAAATATCTCTTTAAGAAATTGAAGACGTTCGCCACTCTAAACGATCTTAGAACACGCAACAGACACGTTCTTGTTATTCCTCCTCATTCTACCGCAATTGTCACAAGAAGCTTTTCATACAATGCCGCCCAATTCTATAACCAATTACCCTGTGAATTCAGGCTGAAACGGTTCATAAAAGACACCCTATTTTTTTTCAAAGATGGACGACATATCCCGGTATGGCATGTTAATAATGATGATAATGTTTGAAAGTTCCCCATATGAAATTAATATTTAAATAAAATGCATAAATATATTTTCCATTTCTCTTACCTATATACAACTTCTTTTCTTCTGTGTGTATGTAATTAATAAATATCTCTATATTCAGTTTTCTTTTCATGGTCAAGTTGAAAAATAGCTATAGCTGACACTTTGCCTTTTCATCATTCCGTCTTTTCTCTTTCGTATATATAGTGCTCTATTTTTCTATGTAAAGATATTGAAATGATGAATAAAGCCGCTTTATTATAATTATTATTAACTGAAATATGTGATAATTTACCGACTTTCACAATTCACAATATTATGGGTCAATTTAAATATTTTTGTTTATGTTAATTTGGCTGGCAGTAATTTTCAAACACCAGGTAACATTAATATGTTACTCGGGGCAGATTTATTTGCGCTAATAATTTTACATTCTCAAATCTCTGGCAGTGGATATGGGTTGGACGCTATGAATACAGTTTTTCAATTCCACATTTTTTTGCATTCCAAAAGATACTTCGTCACATAAAAATATCTCAAAATTTTGGGCATCAGAAAAGGTTCCAGGGAGTCGCTTCTCGCCTTAAGTAGATTGTATTTACTAGAACTTAGCAGCCGCAATTATATAGACAATATTATGACTTCATTCTGGAATATCTTAACCTCAAACATATGGAACAGTTAGCTGGTAATGAAACGTTTGCCTCTATGTACTACCTGCCCCATAGTTATGTACTCAAAACTGTAAGGTCTACAACTAAACTCAGAGTAGTAATTAACGCTTCTGCCAAGTGTCTGCTGAATGATCAGTTATTTACAGGACCGAAATTGCCAAATGACTACTATACACATGAATTTTCGGTTGCATGAATACGATTTTCGTGCGGATTAGAAATAAATGTATTGGATGATTCTTGTTATTCCAAAAGAGCGTGATTTTTAATTCATTGTATGGGGATTATCTCAAAATGAACCTACGGGGAAAGATCCTCAACATATGAGGCGCTTAGTACTCTGCTGATTCAGATAGCCGACGATGATGGATACATATCCGCAAATGCAATATGCCATGTTACTCACATCGATGACACCGTAACATAAAGTTTATTAATAAATACAGCTCGCGCTCTGAGAATAGAATTGATTTCGCTTTTGGAAAAAGGTGGTTTGAGGACTTCAGTGGAATCCCGCAAATGACAATTTTGCATTTTATGTCCAACGTCTCGGAAGACCATGTACTTAACGCACTATGCTTTCAGAGCTCGCGAGAATTTTCTATCCGCTCGGGTTCTCAGCTGCATTTACATTTCTAACCAAGATATCATTCAAAGACTTCGAATTCCAGGAATAGAATGGGATCAACTGCCCAATAACGAATTTCTTCTGATTTAGTCCCATACATTCCTGAGTCACACCTACTTTCCTCGTTCTAAATTTCTGGACATATAATCCTCGCCTATGAATTCAAATGTAAATTGGGTTCAGTGATACTTCGAAGGAGGGTTACGCGGTGATAAACTTGTAAGTAGCAATGAAATTAAGACATTTCTTATATGTTCCAAATCTAAGGTTGCACCATTTCATCAACGTGTTATAATTGCCGCTCAGAATTTTGCGTCACGGTAATTTTGGCCAAATTAATGTATTTCGTAATCAAAGTGTATGGGAGTAGAAACAGTTTCAATAACATTTCAGCATGGCCCGACTCTCAAGTTACTCTTCCATGGATGGAAAACTTCACCTTGAATCCCGCTGATATTACCAGTGGGGTTTATTTCCCTTGCAACTATTAGCAAATGAAATTTGGTTTGCTGGTCCTCCTCTTTTGCGGAAACTGGAAGATCCCTGGTTAAATTTCACTTCAAAATTTGATGACGCCAGCCCTACCGAAGATAAACAACGGAAATTAGTTCTACACATGTAATCCTAAAATTCCAATTTTTCTAGAAGATTACTTGATAAACACCCATCTTTTTCCTCATTATAACGCATACTTGCTTATATTTTACGATTTATCGAAAATATTCGCCACTCACCGTAAAAACAGAAGCGCCCACTTAATCTCTAGAGACCCAACGCAATGCATTTGAGAACGAGTTCAGAAATGATTCCTTTCTCAAACCACTTCCCATATTGAATGTTGTTTTGGATGAAAAAAGTATTTTAAGAGTAGGTCGCTCAAAGTATTCGTTGCTTCCTTATGCTATCATCATAGAAAATTCATTCACCAAGGTTTGCATACTATTTATTTTTCATTGATTCCAATAACTCCTGGCCTCAAAAAGAGAAATTATATCTGTTTTAGCCATATGAATATTTTTTGTTGAAAAATGTAACCACGGAATTATAAGCCTCCAATTGGAAACCTCCCTCATTCTCGCATTTTCCAATGTAAACCTTCTTCACAAACAGGCTTTGACATTGGCGGTACTTTGCACATCACAATGAATTGATGTAGGGGCTTAAACTACAACGACATACTTTCGTGTATTTTTCCACTAAGGCTATTCATATCGAACTAGCAAGCGATATATTCTCAGAGTTGTATTTCTACGCCCGATCGTGATACTGATTTTGAGAGAGCGCATAAGCAACTTAAAGAGTTTATGGAGAATGCCGCTTTTGGAGAATCCATTTCGTAGTCATTTTATGCTCCAAGAAGTCCGCACTTCGAAGGACTCTGGCAAAGGGGGGTAAAATCGAGCCGCTCGAGCCGCTAACCGCTACCCACACACCCGATTGGACATCTATGCCGCTGAATCGATTGTCTCGTTTTCAGTGAATTCAACATATTTTTCATGATATTTGTGATCGATTCAGTAAGGATTATTTTTATACCTCACAGTAAAGAAGCAGAAGAATCGATCCATCCATCCACACCTATCACACCGGAAAATTATTTCCCATTAAAAAATGAGCGAACTCAACCAATGTAGTAGTCTCGTGGACGAATCAGAACTTCATACTCCAACGCTGATAATGAAGCTCGTGTAGCTACTGTGAAAATGGTCAACGGTACTTTTCGACCACCGCTATTAGAATTGTGCACATTGCCAGTTCCACAAGACGAGTAGAAGTTTAATCAATTTTTCCAATTTCTTAAATGTTTCTGACATTTTATTATATACACCTTCGGGTACCTCTTCTTATTTTTTTATATTTGACTCATTTGAGAAACGCTTTATTGCATTTTGAAAGGGAGGAATGCTCGATTTTGGTATGTAAATATAAAGATTTATTAATTTTTCTTGTTCAAACGAGCAAGTGGACTAGTGAAACGCATTACTCAAGACTTTACAGTTTCAATGGGAGTCCACTTGCTCGTGACTTTTGAACAAGAAAAATGTCCCCTTTGGACGTGAAAACGGAACACAAGATTTATTTAGTTGGTAACTGTCGTATTTTGGTGCAAAAGCACTGGCTATATGTGCACGCGAAGAGAAACACGAAGAGACTCATATTGAATTCCCGATTTATCACTCACAAAAAGTATCGAAGAGGTATTAATGACTGCTACGGCATTCAACGTGTTAGATACGTTCATAAGAATAACAGAGCTAATTACAGGAGCCATCGCCAATTTCATAATGATCTCACAGAGTTGTAAACGAAAGGACCAAAGGCTATTTTCAAGATCACCAGACAACATTCAGTCTCCAGAGTAACTCAGAAGGGGGCCATTGTGAAAATGAAACAAAGGCAGCAGGCAACTTTCAGGAATACATCACGTCTCCTATTACTCCCACAAACACGAATGTTCATCAACGTCCACACACTAAACACTTTGATAATTCGATAGATATAACTACAAGAGGTTTTGGAACAACTCAAGAATCCTCAAGTGGATTCTTCCCTGAAGCTTCAGAAAATGCCAAGTGCAGGTTCTGGTCCAAAAAACCCCTTTTGCGGCCCACTCTTCGGCAAGAGAGTCTGCTGCTTCATTGCCTTCCATGCCGGAATGGTCAGGAATCCAGACCAGAGGCAGATTGTTGAATCGTCCTACTGAGAAAAGCTTTTTTTGACAATTTCACACTAACCTGGACGTTGATCGACATGAGCTAAGTGCTTTCAGAACCGCTTGACTTTCCGATTTTTTTTTATTGATTTGTGTGTGATATTGGTTTCTTCCACTCTCTCTGCACATAAATCGATGGCGTGAATTTCCGCCTGGAATACGGTTGCGTAGGACCCTGGGCAGGTTGAGTTCTCTGTCCTGGGTCCACGACTGTATACACTCGCACCAGCGCCCGAGTGTGTTTTTGAACCATCCGTGAACCAACCATTGTCTGCTCTTGATAGTTCTTCCTTTCGGGAGACCCATTCGTCTCTATCTGGAATTAGGATACTAAATTGTATTGTATTGTATTGGAGGCATTATATAGGAGGTCATTCCCAGAACGCTGTGACTTTCGATGTCGGCCAGCAGGTTGCTACCCTCCATATAATCCTGTTGTGTGCAACTAGTAATATGCACGATTCTGTATTTGTCCATATAGCCTCTCTCTCCAGAAGAATATGGAGAGGAGGTAAGTCTAGAAGGATTTCCATAGCTGTTGATAGCTACAGTGATTGCCAGAGAGCTTTGCTGGGGCCGTCCGCTGTGAAGCTTTCGGCCACCAAGCGATGGCTCCCTATGTGATCATTGGTCTAACAATCATCACATATGTCCAGTGGACCAACCATGGGACTCAGGAGTGATTATCAACTAACTTACAGTAACTAACATAGGCAAAATTACTCCAGCAGCTTCCTGAAAATTGAGTCGTTTCTACAAGTTTACACATAGAATAAGAATCTTCGTTTGCGCCTGAAAACGGAGTTTTTCATGGTCCAAAAATCGACCTGATCCTTAGACTTGGCAAATGAGTCAGAATAACATTAGAATTATTATTACATTTCCATAATATTTTATGGAAATGTAGTATTTATTAGGATATCTTGTCATGTTTGGATGACTGGTTATTGCTCTTATCTTGACGCAAGCGGTTTCTAAAGCAATAGCCTCTTTTTCTTTTCTACTAGCAGCATCTAACTTGAGAAATTGTTTCCAAATATATCCACCATCCAACTGTGCTCCACTCAGCATCAGATAATGCTTATTATATTCATCACAAGTGATATAAACTTTGTTGTTGAGATTTTTATTGACCTGTCTGGCCCTACACTTGAAATACTCATGCAATCGATATTTGAAGTTCAAGATGTATTTCAATGTTGATATCTAATTTTGACTATTGTGCATTCATCGTATGAAACCGCAGAAAGGCTCAATATGAAACTGATTTGATTGAAGATTCCATTGAATTAAATGAAAATGAATACTCACCTCTATTACTACAAACAGCATCTATAATATGAATACGTTTCATATTATCAGATGGAGCAATCAATAATCTCATTGATTCCTAGATCTGCAGTCTGTAGATCGAAAACAGGACCTGGAAAAAATAAGAAACACTGATCTAACTGGATGGAGAATCATGTTATATATTGACTGATTCTATTCGATTCTCCCTTATAAAGAAGATGGAAATGTAATGTTTAGAAGGATTGATTTGTTTTTTCACAATGAAAGTACTTCCTGTGATATTTTTTATCAATGCTATTTCCATACCTTCATAGGGTGCTTCGAAAACGATGAAAAATTGAGAGCGATTGTATTGTTGGGTACTGAGTTCTAGATAATGAGTGACATACTCAAAATAACCACATTTCATTAAATACAATTGAAATCGCCTTCCTTTTTAGTGCAATACCCAACTTCCTGCTCGAACGTTTCGACATCACGAGGATAGTTGACCCCACAATTTTTTTTTTTTAACTCAAGCCAGTATTTTATTGATTCCGAAATATATCCCTGTTGCGCTCCGATGAAGTTTTGACAAAACCTCCAAGGACACTACGCTTATTCTATCTGGGCTCTCTCACTTCCGATGAAATGAGCTATCGCCAAACAATAGAGATTCCCTACTATACCATATTTTCACAGTCCGAAACTCAATTCTTCAACTAGTACTGAATCAATACAAAGTCTATTTTTGTTCTGGCTCATTTCAATTTCTCAACCGACGAAAAAAGGAGAAGTTCTCCAGTCTACTGTTTATTCAAAAGTGTTTATGGCTGATTTTTTTAGTTGTTTTACCAATCTTCAGAAGTTAATGAAAACTTGTACGAGGAAAGATCTCGAAAACCCTACCTTTCATAGTGGCATCCGAAGCCATTCTAGGGGCCTTGAGAAATATTTCATCGGCTCTGGGAGTCGACCTCGCGTCAGGTGGACACGGTGGGTACAAGACTAACGCTCATACCGCTGAGCCTGGTCCCATGTATAACTTTTCAGAATGGTCCCATTTTTATGATTCTTTTTTCAATGACTAGGAAAATTCCACCTCTAAGGGTGGGAAAATGGGGGATTATAGATGTTCACCCACTGAATTTTCACCTGTTGAGCGATTCTACAACGCATAACTTTGTACTGTGTTATCCGATTTAGATACTTCGAAGTTGGTAACTCAAACTCACATCAGTTTAGGAGCTTAGTTATTGAGATTAAAATGGTTCATTTTATTATCCGCGTTTAAGTTTCTTTTTTTGTCGGTTTAATTTTTTGTTAAAAAGTTATTTTGCTGAAATTTGTCGAAATGTATTTGTTTTTTCCGCTGTTTTCTTTCCTAATGCAATCACATCTTTCTATTTCTCAAATATCAGTTTCTATCTACATTTTGCATGATAATTTCCCGCCAATCAAAGGAATTTTATCAACAAAACCACTGTAGTTATGTTCTCCGCCCGCTGCCCCTGTGAATATAATACTCTGATAGCCCACTAAGACTACCCATAAAAGGGGCGTAGCTTCACCCCCAGGAACTATCTTAGTAGTCCGCAAGAAATTCTTTTTGGAAACAGGATACCTTGAGTTAGAGTGCGCTATTTACCGAATTCATCTGCTGTAGTCCACCCCAGATTCAGCATTCTCTTTATTAAATTTCTGGTTCACTTCTTCTGATATACAGTTTGGTGTATCTATTTTTGACCACTTGTATTCCTTGACCTCACTCGAACCTCTTTGCTCAATCCTGGAACAATTCCCGTTCCACATTCATCCTGCTCCTTCTCTTATTGTATTGATTGTTTTTTTCTTTTTCGTTCTTCAATTTATTACAATAACCCTTCTTCTTGTTTCTCCCGTTTGCTCCCTTTGCTTCTGGGAGTTTAGTAGGAGAAACAAGCCGGTTCTGGACCTCCCCACTATAATGTCATGTAACAGTGTGAGCTTGAACGTAGGTCAACGTTATAGGGTGTGTGACAATGTGAAATTTTGGACGTTAGTGCTTTTTTTGGAATATTATTGGAATTGTCTTTGGGGTGGGTATACCATACATGCTCACTGATATATGTACACTGTGAATCCTTCCCCGTAATGAGTGAGAAAGTGTATTCTCCATGACAATGGTATACGTGTTGGATCATCGTGCATCTTCCGCTCACATACATCTTACAAATATTAAGTGAATAGAGCTGAAACTGAAGTCCTCCAACAGGAGTATCATTGAAATGTGCGATCACTTCTGGAAAATAAAATAAATAAAATATCGCGAACTTACTTCAGACTCAATGGATGTGGAAAGATGGTAGCCGGAATCACATTGACGTTTGAAAATTTTTAAAAACAAATTGAGATGCCTTCTGTTGTGTATGCAGATTTCAAATCTGTGCTCAACCCTATTCAAATCAGTGAACCGAATCCAGAACTCCCATACTCGTTTGCTCATCTGATTGAATGTTCTTTGATGATAAATTACCGAAATTTGTTTTGAATGGAGGTGATGCTACAAGGGTTCTTACAATGCGAGTCGATGAAAATTTGAAAAATATATTCAATCATTATTTCAGGTATGTGAAACTGATGACAAAACAAACATCTGAATAGGATTCCATTATGCCACCACCTGTGGTATACGTGGAAAACACAGACGGCGATTTCAAGTTCAGGAATCATCGCCATTTTACGGAAAAAAGATATCAAGCTGTATACTCTGCACTTGATTTCATTTCGATTATATATCAGTGTTTAGATTCGATTATATATCAGTGTTTAGATTTAGAATAAAACCCAGCCCAACACGAATATTGTTTATTGCAGAAAACAAAACATAGGTTCTGGAAAAACTAGGTTAAGGTCACATGTGTTCTCTGAATGTTGTTGACCTTGTCGGGATCTTTGGAATCCTCCCGAATGCTATGCTGCACTTTCTTTCGGCAAAAGTCCGTAATTCGTAGAAATGAAAGGCAGGGATGGCGTTAAGGATCCGAATATTGAACATACTGCCTCCCGTTGGAACAAAGTTTCTGAACGAAACTTCATGAGTTTTTGGGAATAGGAAACTAACGTTTAAACTATTCACTTCTTATTTTGATAGAGAACACTCGCACCTCCTCGTCAAGTCCTGATGATTATGCTTATCAAACTGAAAAATCTTTTGGTACCTTTTTTCCGTTGCTGAACATGATGTAAGTATCCACCAAACCATTCATTCCAGGAGTGGTGAAACATTTGTTGCACAATCTGCCACCTTGGGGTTTGGTTCCATTGTCACCATGTATAAAAAACGCTTTTCCTCTTCTTGAAATAAATGTGCCAAAAAATCTTCAGTATGTATAATGACAAAGGCCATGCATATGAAAAGTGGATCCAAGATTCAATAACTGGTAATCTTCTTAATATCCTTGATTTGAGTAGTATTGGACCTCCAGAGTCTTTTTCCATTTTCATGAATAGCCGAAGAGTTTCGAAACGATATCACCCATCAATTGATTGGGTTCCTCTAAAACAACGTATTTATTTTCGTATAATTTTTTTTATTTGATATCCACAATTCAATGGCAGTATGTCTGTCTCATAGATTCAATAAACATTGTAGTTCCGTGTGTAATAGGTTGACGTGTTCTTGGTCCAAAATAAGTACGATGAGAGAGTGCTCCGCAGGAAGAATTATCTGATGTTTCTGGGCGACCCTTAGATTTGAATTATTCAATTGGCTTCTTACTCTGGGTTGCACCTGCACACATTTTTTGTTGAGGAGGTAGTGTTTTTGTTGAAGCACTCGATTTGTGATCTTTCCATCAAAATCTTCAATGAGAGGTCGAGTTCACCCATGGTCAATGGTCCATATATCCTCTTCTCCGAATTGAGTTGAGAATTCGAGATGAATTCCGAATAATATGCTTTGGAGTTTTCTCAACTTCGACAATCTCCTGAATATTGGTAATTATTCAACAGATACCACATTTGTAGACATGGTAGGTTCCTTGGAGGATTTTGTTACTGATATCCATCTTCAATTTTCTGATGGGTTAAATGCTGGATATCAGCTACTCTAATGTCAAACCACAGGATATTGTTCTGTTTCCTTCATCAAAGTACTATAAAGTCTTGCTAATAGTAATGCTACACACAACTCTACCCATTTTGTGATAATTGTCTTAGTTTGTTCCAAGTCCAACTTGTAGATAATTATAATAATGTATTTTATTTCCAAAAAACAGAAAGTTGCGTTTTTTACATGTAATTCAAGAAGGGAATAAACGATGGCATCACTGAAGTAACAATCCCGAAAGATTGTTTCTTGTGCGTTAGCCTCTTCAGTATTAAAACAATGTAAAATAACTGAAAGTTAAGATTAGTAAGTGAAAGTAAGTGGAAGATTGAAAATAGCATATTGGTAGAACAATGAGTTAAAATAAATATTAATTTTCTGATTAATGTCACAATCTTGTTTAAGTTTAGATGATTAATGACGTAAGAGTCATATTCGAAGTTATCATAATTCTTTTGGCGAATTATTGAAAATCATGTCTAGATAAATATCACAATCGGGTTTTCATAATTGCAGTGAACGTCAGGTTAAGATTATTGAAAATATCACGGAAGACTAATAGTCATTTTCAGGAAGTGTGTCAGTTTGGTTAGTATTACAATTTTGAAAGTACCTATTGGATACTATTAGATGAATATATCTCGGGAAGGTTAGTGTTATATTTGGGTATACATTTATGCTCATATAAATAAACATTATCACACATAAACACATATATGTATAAATATTTATAGTGATGCACATTCATTCTATAAACAATATTTGATTTTTTATTACATTGATTGGTGATTTTTTCAAAAATTTCGGTCAATCTTTTTATTCGGTTTCTGTAAGATGGAACTCGCAATGTTCAGGCAATTCAAGTGCAATTCATTAACTCCTTTCCATCCTATAATACCTTGTGAAAGCTGTGATTGTCTTAGTATTGATATACTCTTTCAAAATGGGTTATATCTAGATATTCCTTGAAACGTTTGAATTATGACAAAAATCCCCAGTTTATTATTAGATATGATATACTTATGTCCCATTTCATGTGTTGGTTAATTATTATACCCAGAATATTTATGGAGCTAATTTCTGGAAAAGATATATTTTAGTCAACGATCCCATACCAGGCAAATGGTTAGTGTATGAGGTGAATGGCAAATATTTAGTCTTCTCACCATTCATTGTAAGTTTCTTGTTCTCAGCTGTTGCCTTGTGTCGGCGTTGTGAAAGACTGACGTATCATCTGCGAAACTCAGGATAGTTCCTTCAGATTGCATTTTCAGTAGACTGTCCTTATGGATGGTTGATAGTAGAGGGCCCAAGATCGTGCCTTGAGAAATACCGTAAAAGTAACTGTCCTAGGAGTACTCACCACACCATCAATGTCAAGTACTTGTTTTCGATTGCAGGTATATGATCCCAACAGGTCGTATAGCTTACCTCGCATGCTAATATTCTCCAGTTTTTCAGAAGTCTTCTGTGGCATACAGTATCAAGCTTTGGATAGATCGACAAAGATACAAAGTGACGGTATAGACATATCAAGTGATTTGTAAATGAGATATCAATACAAATATTGCATCTTCGGTCGATCTTCTCTCCCTACACCCGTTTCGATTTTTCGACAGAATACCATGTTTATTCATACAATGTGTAATTTTTCAAATCCACACTTTTGGATGGTGGTTTGATAACACCAGTCTTCAAAATGTTTGGAAAAACTCCATTTTCAAAGCAAATGTGTGATAGGAATTGATATTGTGGCCGATATATTTCTTAACATTTCTGCCATAAAGCTTTTTTAAATTTCAGTTGTTTGATAACCTGTAAAACTTCCTATGTATTGGTGGCGTGTAGGAACATACTTCTATTATTTTCGGTTGTATCATCTTTGAATGAATTGTGTGTGTTTCT
Source organism: Gonioctena quinquepunctata (assembly GCA_018342105.1). Lineage (NCBI taxonomy): Eukaryota > Metazoa > Arthropoda > Insecta > Coleoptera > Chrysomelidae > Gonioctena > Gonioctena quinquepunctata. Next base: position 113,494 of record JAFIRS010002497.1, on the reverse strand, counting down.
ATTCTGTTAGAAAGCGTCTGTCCTATCTCACCATAATGTCTGTTGAATTCATCAGATAAGTCGTGTTTGTTTTTTGTTATATCATTGGTGTCTAATTTGATTTTATCAATTTGTGTTTTAGGGCGTGACTTATTGTAAACTTTTCTAGCAAATACCACACGCAGAACGTTGAATGATATTCACCTGAAAATCCATGCAAACTTCCATATAAATGGAAATTGATTGCAAATGTTTTTTTCTGATGAGCTCGATTATGTTTAATTAATGTCGTGTCCGCCTAACAATCCGCATACCGGTTTCAGGCTTTTTGGCCCTCATCAGTAAGGAGTAGTCCGGAGAGCTCTGGCCGAAGCGAGACACAACATAAATAAAATCACCATGAAGCCTATAACATCTTTAGGTACGCCGGAAAAAATAACTTTTAACCGGCGGCACCTAGTGACCTAAAGAAACACTCCATACATATTCCACTTCACTTGGCTTTTTCCTTTTACATACATGCTAGTCAAGCTGGCCACTTCTACTGAGAAGGAATCTCTTATTCAGAATCCTATCGAGGTAGGAGAAATGTATGGAGTGTTTCTTTCTGTCACTAGGTACCACCGGTTAAAAGTTATCTTTTCCGGCGTACCTAAAAATGTTATAGGCTTTATGGTGATTTTGTTTATGTTGTGTTTCGCTTCGGCCAGAGCTCTCCGGACCTCTGGCTGGTGACTATTCCGTACTAATGAGGGCCAAAAAGCCTGAAACCGGTATGCGGATTGTCAGGCGGACCCGACATGAATTAAACATAATCGAGCTTATCAGAAAGAAACATTTGCAATCAATTTCCATTTATATGGAAGTTTGCATGGATTTTCAGGTGAATATCATTCAACGTTCTTCGTGGTATTCGCTAGGAAAGTAGTTGTTTTTTGCCTGTGGTCTACCAATTTTGTTTTAATTTATATTGAATCTTTTGTGAAGATGACTTTGTACACTTTATTTCTTATTTTATTCCACTTCACTTGGCTTTTTTCTTTTAACTTTTGACTGTTCATAGTCGAGTTCACTTCTGATGATTATAGCAACTCCTTCGTTTTTATTGAATGTGGACTCATTACATAATGTATTGAATGAATTCCAAACATGTCTACATCAAAGATATTGGAAGTATCTGTCAGTGCAATGATATATGCTTCGTATATTGGTACGGAATATCTTGAAATTACTGGATCTCTTTTCTAAATATACAGTGCGGCCTTTAATAGTCCTTCCCCTTCCCAGTTAACTTTTGAACGGTTCGACGTAGAACAATGAAAAAAAAATGTATGAAATGATATCACCGATACAATTTTTTTAAATGGAAGGCATTGTGATTGCCCGATAGATGGCGCGGGGGCACATCAACTTAATAATTCCAAATAGCATGGGGTTCAAGTGGCATATCGTTGAAAAGATAGCTCAATTATCTTTTCACCAATCTAGTTTTTTTTCAATTTCGTGAAAACGTTTTTTCACAATATGCATTTGAAATGTCAAGTATAACAAAATTTGAAATGCATATGGTGATAAAAATAAATTGACAATATTCTGAAAAAATAAGATGGTTGGAAAGAGAATTGAATTATCTTTCCAATGATGTGTCACTTGACCTCCTATGCAATTTGAAGTTTTTAAGTTGATGTGCCCCCCGCGTTATCTATCGAGCATTCACAATGTCTTTTATTTCAAAAAGTAGTATCGGTGATATCATTCAAAATGGATTTGGTCTCGTTGCTCTATGTCGAAGCGTTCGAAAGTTAACAGTGAGGGGTGAAGGGGAGAGGCTATACAAAGCCGCACTCGCAATTGTGATTTCGTAGAACAACCATAGTTGAGAGAAAAATTGAATATCATTTTCAACGATGTGCAAATTGACCGCCAAGCCTTTCGAAATTTCCAAGTTGATGTGCCCCCAGCGCCCTCTGTCGAGTAATTGTAATGTATCTTCCCTCAAAAAGTAGGACCGGTAATACCATCCGATAAATTTCATGTCTCATTGTTTCACATTAAATCGTTCAAAAGTTATTGAGGTAACGGTACAATTCAGATCCTAACTTATATCTGACATTTCAAATTCATATTGTGAAAAAAATTTTGAACTAAATAAAAAAAATAGGATTGGTAAAAAGAGAATTGAATGATCTTTTCAACGATATGCCACTTGACCTCACATGGTAATTGAAATTTTCAAATTGTTTCAGTAGATGTGCACCCAGCACCATCTATCGGACAATCACAATGTCTTTCATTTCAAAAAGTAGGGTCGGTGATATCATTCAATACGATTTTTTCTTCATTGTTCTACGTCGCACCGTTCAAAAGTTAACAGGGGGGAGCGACTATCAGAAGCTACACTGTTTATTGAACTCAGTAATATCTTTTGATATGAGCCTTGACTTGTTTGTTCTGATATTCTTTTATGAAAGGATCCATTATATTATATGAAGATGTCCTTAACTTAACGGTTTACAATGAGAAATATCCTAAGAATATATCAGTGTCTACTATCACTATTATATTCGAGTGTAACGTGAAGGCTCTTACTCTTCCAACATAAAAACAAGTGGGCCACAGCCATTAACGAAATTTGAATTTTGATTGGACAAGGACTAGAGAAGAATCTTCAGTACTTGCCATGGTGGTGATTCTCAAAAATAGCCGAGAAATAATGTTTGATCTAAGAGTTATGAAAAATATTAATTTCTATAGAGGATGCAGCTTTCACTATCCTGTATGGATTAATGAATAGCCCATCACTCTAGAGAGCGCCTGGGACGTTTAAAACGCAAGGGGTCGTCTATATTGTAATCAGTGGCTTCCCTCACAAAATGTTTCTCGTGGGCTATTACACAATCAAAAACTCTCTGATTGCGTTCTCTGATGATACTTCTGATGAAAGGCAGATTTGAGTCCTCAATTATCCGTTCGTTCCGCACGAAAATATTGCCCCCTGAGGAACGCCGGCCTCAATTGCTCTCGAATCCGTCAGACAATTGTCGACCTTGACTTGAAATGTCCTACCCATGGAAAACGATTTCAGCCACTTTACCAGACCCAGAGGCAAGTGGAAGTCTATAAATTTTGAGAGCAAGCGTTCATGCATACTCTATCGAACGCTTTACTGATCTCAAGAAGTATGACATGGGTGCTGTTGTTGGTATTTATTAAATTTATCGTATCTTCCACCAGCCTCAGAACCTGAAACTCGGTGGAGTGAGCTCGGCGGAAGCCGAACTGCTCATTCGGTAAGACATTTCTGTCATCCAATTCATTGTGGAGCCTTTCCAGGACGATTTTCTCAGCCAACTTAGCTGAATTGCAAAGCAGACTGATTGGACGATGATTTTGTGGGAAGGTCGGGTATTATCCTTCCTTTGGAATCATCACCACGATAGCATGCTTTCACCTTCGAGGCAATCTTTCAAGGCGCGTTCAACAATGACTGCAACTGGTTATCCGGAAAATACTTAATCATTCGAGCGCAATATGCAGTCTCCAGGAGAGAACTGAACTACTTCCAGTTTACTCTCGTACACAGACAATCCGTCTGGGGCAGTGGATCACCTCCTAGCGTCAAAATAACCGGGTTGTGATCAAAGCTCAACTCGGTGAAAAGGTGTCCCAGTTCCAGGAGATATTCCTGGCCAGGGCAATGTCAAGCACATCAGGTCTACCATTACCGGCATCAAAAAACGTCGTCTCACCTGGAGCCAACACCTGGTATTCATACCTGTCACTGTGTTGCCACAGTCGCCTACCATTTGTGTTGGCAATACGGCTTCATTGCACGTGCTTAGCGTTCAGATCTCCTGCAACAATAACGGGTCTGTTTCCATTAGAAGTATATCGAGTGCTTCAGGGAGTATTCTATTGTTTGGAGGGTAATAGGCACTGATTAAACGAATAAGGCCACTCCTCGTGTTGAAAACAATACCTACTGATTCTATACCATGGGTATCATCATTGGAAATGCTGAGCTGCACGTGCGAATGACAGCGTTTCACCAAAATGACAACACCACCACCCGGACGCCCATCTCGGTCATTTCTAAGCAATTTGTAGTTAGGAAATCTAACAGGTTGTCCATTAAGACGAGTCTCTCGCAGAAAAGCAACATCAATGTTGTTCTCTACAAGAAACTCTATAAACTCGAGTCTGTTCTGGAGAAGACCGTTACAATTCCAGCTCACCGCTTTGATGAAATTCGGAAGCTGCCTTTCACCCATTAGTTGGGATTAAAACCGATTGAGAATTTTGCAGCAGCTTCTGCGAACTGTGCAAACAGCATCCTCATCTGATCTAAAGTGGAAATAATGTATTTGGGGTTATTTGTGATTTGAGCTGATTGGGTGGGGAGGCGCCTTGCGCAGCCACCGCATATGACACCCCCGCTTGTGTCTTACTCAAATTCACGGCATAATGTCTTTTTTCGTACTGATTCGAAGCAGGGTCTTCCCTGCGCCTCAACCGAAGACATTTGGGACATCCTCGGTAATTTGCAGTGCGACCCCCACTACAATTCGCACACTTGGCCGGTTCATCACGAGGCTTTTGGCATTCTCTCGTAATGTGATTCTCACCGCACTTTACAGAAGCGGGAACGGCACAGCAGTTCAGCTGACAGTGGCCGAATCTCCGACAGCGGTGGCATTGGCCTACATAGGCCCTGGGTCTCTGTGGCTCAGCTGTCACTTGAACGTTCAAAATATCTGTGACTTGGAAGATATATTTTTGTTCTTTATCTAAAAGAACTAATACCATTGGCAAAGGAGTTTTTGATGAATTCAGGGCCACTGAGACCGGGGCGAACCCCCTGTCAATCAGATCGTTCTGGATGTCATTATAATCTAAGAATTCAGGACGCCCCTGAAGACTACTCTCGATTTTTCATCATTAGGTAGACTATATGTGTGGAACAGAATACCTTGATCTTTGAAATTACTGGATATTTTCCTGTAGTCTTCAGGAGAGTTCGGAAAAATCTTGATCCCGTCAAATACATTCTTTGACAGTTTGTTCAATTTAATATTATTACTTTTGAATGAAGAATTAACAGTGACCCACTTGTTTTTATCTCTGACTGTGATAGGAGGGACGTTTTGTCTTCTGATTGTATGTGGAGTCGGCTCTATGGGTGAAGTATTTGTTGCGTTGGCATCATCCATATTCACGTCGTCGGCACTCTCTGTACAATTTTGAACTTGGCTGGTCCCTCCGCTAGAAGAGGCGCACTTGAATTCGGGTTCAGCCGCTGGACCATTTTTTGCCGGTTGGTGCATGTCACTGTCTGATGTGACATTCGTCAAACTTTGGAATCTATTTGAAGTTGAAACATTTAACGCAGTCGGCATATGCTACTACTCTAGAACTTCTACGATAAGGATAAGATTTCGAGGGTTGATTCTGCGTATCTTTGGTAGCGGGAAGAGCAGGAAATGTCTCCTTTCTGAGCCTTTTTGTAGCAGGAACATCACCAGATTCTTCAGACTTTCCATTCGATTTCGCCGAAATTAGTAAACTTATTATTGGTATTTTTGATAAATCTTCACCTAGGGATGACAACAGAGCCCTCAGCACCTCCAGGAGATCGGCCGTCGGCAGAGAACCGATCTCTGCAAGGACTGATTCCTTGCTCGCCAGATCGCAATTTACAATCAGATTTCCATCCGATTTTCTGTCTTCGGGAAGATTTGCCAACGTCGTCTCCAATATATATATATATATATATATATATATATATATATATATATATATGGTGCAGGAGGACTAGTTTTCTGTTCCAGGCCGGTACAAGACTGGTTTGGTTCAGGAAAACACGAATTTTTCACACTTTACTGCGGAGCAAACTTTCTACCAGATATGTTACTTCGCTATACAGCGTGAACTTATCCTAAGAATGAAACCAAATGATATGTGTCTTTCGAAATACCTTTTTCAATTTCAGTTTTCCTCACGATTGTGTTTTGGATAAATTGATGAGTATTTGATCATTTCTGCTGGTTCCTATACTAGGGTTTCACAAAGCGAGTTTTTGGTCCAGCATGTGCTCTAGTTGAGTGTTTCCGTGATGGAAATGCTTTGGGATTAGCCTTTAGTTTTTTCTCTACCTGATCGAATATTTTGTCTCGTATAGTTTCTCCATTGTATGGTTCCTAGAGCTGGGAAAGTTGGTATTGCTCAAATTCAAGATTCCGCATCCCATAAGCAATTTCTTCGACGAAAAGCTTCTTATTCTTGAAATAGCCATCCTTGTTGTCCTGTCTAACGAGTATCAGATGTTTACTCAGAGTTTGTTGTACCTGCCTTTGTTGTGGCGTTAGATCGTAAGCAATTGAGATTTTTAAAAACGGCCTTTTTCGTGAGGTTGTGTACGGTGATCTTCAATTTTTCTATCTTCAGTAGGAGTATTGTTTCACTTGCTGCTATTGTAGAATCAATTCCTTTTATATTTTTTATTATTCCTTCTTGTAATTGCTTGGAATAATCTTCAGCACCTTGCATATTCATTTTTACCTTAATGGCCTCCTTCAACTACTACCACTGAAATGGAAATAAGGAGTGTTTGTGGTTTTTATGATATTCTTCTGTGGGCGTTTAATTTATACTTTTAAATGTAACTGCGATGTTTCATCGTTTCTGATTGTCAAATTCCATTGATATACTATGTCTTTATTATAACTGCTTGGTCGCGATAAGTTCCAAAAAATATTAAATAAGTTTATACACGCACAAACTGGATGAAGATGTTAGCCGATGTAAAATTCTTCTGAATTCGTCAGGTACCCTACACATATGAGATGATAATGTCTTTCAGAGCATTTCATTTCAGCCCCAAAGATTTTTGTGTGAAGGAGAAAGTATCGGGCAAGTCTTGAATCAAATTTATATTGGTTGATGTTCATTTTCTCAGCTGAAATCCTTTCTTCCAGAGTAATTGTATCATATCGCCCCTCAAAGTTTTAGTTTCCTCCATAAAAATCTCATTTGAGGATCTTGGATATTTTGTACAGCAAGACCATTCAATATGTGATATGTATATACCATTAAGATAAATAAAACTCTTTTCGCTTGCTTGCCTTATGGAAGAGGACCAGGCAGCCGCCTTATGGAAAAATTGTCGCTTGTCAATTTTTCTGAATTTTCGGTATGTTGTAGAGTTTGACTTACACGACCCTTATGGGTTCTGGAGGATGAGCAGATAACACACTAAAAGCAATCATTTCTGGGAAGAAAATCAATGATATGAGTCGTTTTAACCAAGGTCATTTTGTAAGGAACATGGTCCATGAAAGAAAGCCATGAGGGTAACTAAACATAACAACATTAATTGTCTTGATGGTCCGAAATAGGAAGAACACAAAGTTTACATGTAGGGCGCTGATAAATTCCATTGACTGTCTTTATCGTCACAGTTCGAACCACTCCGTACGAACCAGGTAATAACTTAATGACTTTGCCCGAGGGCCATTCAAATGGTGGGAGTCCATCTTCTTTCACGAGAACGAGAGAATCTAGTTTGATTATCTGTGGATGAGTGTCCTTCCATTTTGTTCGTATTTGCAAATTAGACACGCACTCCTTCATCCATCTAGACCAAAAATATCGAGTCATTTTCTGGATATGTTATTAACGGCTCAAACGATTGGTTGGGGTTGATAGCCAATCACTATCCGGAATAGCAGTCATCTTGGCGCCAATTAGAAAGTGTGCCGAGGTCAGAGGTAAAGGCTCATCTAGATCTGATGATAAGGCATGGATATTGAGACAGGAATCAATTTGTGCTGCAAGTGTGGACAACTCATCAAAAGTAAGAGAAGTGTCACCAACGATTCTTTTCATGTGATTTTTAATGGACTCCCATAGCCCACCAAAATTTGGTGCTCGGAAAGGAATGAAATTCCAAGATTCTTGGCACAATTCAGTTTAATGAATCTTCAAGGAATTTCCACAACTGAGCCCTTGCTCCCACAAAGTTGCTGCCATTATCCGAAACAATGTTTTCATGCAATCTCGCAACATATCGCCTCAATGCAGCGATGAAGGGTTCTGTGGTTGAGTCACTTACTATCTCCAGTTGCGAAGTGAATGAATGTATAAATGTATGATTCAGTAGATACAATTTTTTTTTTTCTATATTTCAAAGAAAACGCCCCGCAGTAGTCAACCCTGGTAACTGTGAAAGTACGAGCGGGCGTAAGCCTTTCCTTCGGAAAAATCACCCATTATATTCTTCAAGCTATCCGCTATAAATCTTTAGCACTTGACACATTCATGTACCACCCTACGCGCAAGTTTACGCCCAGAAATAGGCCAAAAACGCTCTCTGAGAGATACCAACAGAGCTTGTGGATCTGAATGTAATATTCCCACATATTCTTCACGTGCTATCAAATTTGATAAAATATGTGCCTCTCGCGAAACGGCTGGATGTTTTTCTATTGAATTCAAAATTAGAAAGCTATAATCGTCCTCCTACCCTTATAACGCCACAATCATCTAAAAATTGATTGAGATTCATTAATATGCTTCTAAGTAAAAATCACATTTTGCAACACTCTCTGAAATTTCATTTTTGATATACAACACATCATTTAAAGTGCTAGCACCTTTAAGAAGATCATCTACGTAAAAATCGTGGATATCAGGATAATTATTTTCGATAAAGGTACCGGCGGCTGGTCAGGTTGACGAGAGTCTTAACGATATCTGAGCCAAACAACGTCGGACGCGTTTAGTACTTGGATGGGGGTCCACCTGACAAGGAAGGTGCGCGTTGAATGCCCTTAGAACTGTAGCGCAGTAGCATATTCGCAGCTGCAGGCGTCTTGTCAATGAACACGAGATAAGACGATAGATATGCCGTCCTTTGGAGAAGATGTTAAGATAGCGGTCCCGAGTTAATAGATGTTGAGCTCGTTAAAAAACCCTACCTCTGAATAGACAGCGAATTCGGCAAAATTTTCGGTTGGAAGGAGTGTGCTCACCGGCGTCGGTGTTTAGCCCTGGTCGCAGAAATAGGCCGACGTTAAATAAAACAATAAAAAAATCGATATCATCTGCAATTTCATGTGAAGCACGGTTACATAAAAAAGCTTGCAGGTGTAGTGTCATATGTGGCTGTGTTAAGCTCATAGGCGGACAAAGGATCTGACGGAGCAAAACGCTATATTTTTTGGAATTTTCTTTTTTCCTTTTTTATTAGAACTTGCCGATACATTTTTTCAGTATCACCTGCAAGTATAATATTAAGAATACCGAATCGTAAAATTATAGGAATCATATCATCATGTATGTTGTGCCAACTGCTTAAATATCGCTGAGCAAAAAACCAAGAGTTGATTTTGCGGAGCTTAATTGTCGTACTGCTCTCTTTAAAATCACAATGATGTGGAAGATTAGCCATCTTAAGTCACTGTATTCAATTGAGACATATGACCAAGATCAATATAAAAATTTATGAAATTTACATACTGTGACGTCAGATTGTCAGCTTTGCCAGATTTTTGTTCTAGTGAATAAAAACGTTTCTCAGCAGTTTTGAGAGAATCGCCCAACTTAGAAAAGGGTTCTTTGAAAGGAAGACTAATTATGAATCGACCGGAGGAATCTCTAATAGTGTTTATTTCGAAATGTTCTTCACAAAAAGACTCTTCTAGGGAAAATGTTCAGAGGGAAAATCCTCGATTTTCCAAAAACGTTCGTTGAGATCAGTTATATTTATGCTAAAATTGCAATGAGTTTCGGACGTTGATAAATTATCAAAAAATAGAGGACCGGAAATTATCCATCCAAATAAGGTTTTTTGTAAAGTAGGGAATCTTGGACCTAATTTTATTTGTCTGGTGAATGATAAATCATAGAATATATCATTCCCAATAAGCATATCGATAGAATCACTCGAATTGAAGCATGGGTCAGCCAATATTGAGTTTGGTGGTATGTTAATCAATTTTGAGTTAAAAGTTATCGAGGGAACATTTCATGTACTTTTGTCAATTATGAAACAAGATAAAGTGCCTTTAAATGAATTTATTCTTGACTGAATATTTACGCAGGTTCTAGTATCCAGGGAAGTTAAAGTTTGATTGATACCTGTGACGATAATTTTGATTTGTTTGTTTTTAGATTGAGTTTTTCGCATAAACGTTTTGTTATATAATTACTCTCAGATCCACTATCTAGAAGTGCTCTGCAAGTATGTTTCTGACCACTGTTATCGATGACGTCCATAACGGCTAATGGAAGAAGAGTGTATTTTTTGTCCTGCGTGGAACACAGGGACGTTAGCCTTTTCGTTTGCGAATGAGGATTGAATTTCCGTATCAGTATTGTCAGGATCTCCTATTGACTTCGAGGCTGTATTATTTTTGCTAGTAAAGTGTAATAAAGTATAATGCAAATTACCACATTTGCGACATTCGCTGGCAGTACGTTGTTTTGTTGTATGATTCTTTCGTGAACAATTGACACAGAGCCACAAGCGTTTAACTTCATCCTATCTACCCGTAGGATCTAAGTTGAGGAACCTTAAACAATTTTGTATTAATAATTCCCACAAATATTTCGACAGATTTTGTGTGGGTGGAGGTAAAATTTGTTTTTTCATTGTTCAATGTTTACAGAAGGCAACATCTCTTATTCAGGAAACTAAACAAATATTTTAATGTTGGTAGATCCGATTTTATATTTTTTGCTTTCCACCCCCGTCTAGTGATATAATCGAGTTTGATAGCAAATAAATGAATTATGAGAGTATCCCAATGCTCTGTCGGCAACTCCAGATTTTTCAGTGCACGCAAATGACGGGTTGTACCATCAAGTAAGTGACGTAAGATAGTACACGATTCCTTTGTTACTGAAGGTAGGTTGAAAAGTGCCTTTTAACTTCAATCATAAACAAGCACATTTTGTACAGAATTTTATTTTTGCGACGGTTGCTAGGCAAGTTGCTAAGCAACAAATGCGAAATGGAATATTTCGTGTTAGGTCTAGGTTCACTTTAAAATCACGACGACTACGGCTTGTCAAATTATGACGTCCAGTGACAAATTGATGAAATGTCAGCAGATCGTTTCTGTCAAAGTTTTAGTAGGTAACGAGTAATTTCATAGGTGTTTCCTATGAAAACTACTAATTAAAATGGAAACTGATAGTGATATTGACGTAGATTTGACACCTTGGAATATAATAGAAGCAGCCAAGGTAACAACACTGAATTAATTGGAAAAAATCGAATTTTCTTCACATAAAGGATTCAATATAAAATTGAACCAGAGAAAGGTAGATCTCAGGTGAAAAACAACTACTTTCCTGGCAAATACCACGCAGAACGTTGAATGATATTCACCTGAAAATCCATGCATACTTCCATATAATATCAATGGACATTGAATGCAAATGTTTCTTTCTGATAAGCTCGATTATGTTTAATTTACGTCGTGTTCACCTAACAATCCGCATACCGGTTTCAGGCTTCTTGGCCCTCATCAGTACGGAGTAGTCAACCAGCCAAAGGTCCAAAGAACTCTGGCTGAAGTGAGACACAACGTAAACAAACCATCATCGATCTTGTAACACCTCTAGGTACGCCGGAAAAGATAAACTTTAACCGGCGATACCTAGTGACAGAAAGAAACACTCCGAAAATCTCCCACCTCGATAGGTTTCTGAATAAAAGATTCCTTCTCACTAGGAGTGGCAAGCCCGTCTAGCATATAGTGAGAGATAAGTGCCATGTGAAGTGGAATGAATAGAAAAATCGAATTTAAACGGTTTTCTTCACATAAAGGATTCAATATAAAATTGAACCAGAGAAAGGTAGATCTCAGGTGAAAAACAACTACTTTTCTGGCAAATACCACGCAGAACGTTGAATGATATTCACCTGAAAATCCATGCATACTTCCATATAATATCAATGGACATTGAATGCAAATGTTTCTTTCTGATAAGCTCGATTATAGTTTAATTTACGTCGTGTTCACCTAACAATCCGCATACCGGTTTCAGGCTCTTGGCCCTCATCAGTACGGAGTAGTCAACCAGCCAAAGGTCCAAAGAACTCTGGCTGAAGTGAGACACAACGTAAACAAACCATCATCGATCTTTAACACCTCTAGGTACGCCGCAAAGATAAACTTTAACTGGCGGTACCTAGTGACAGAAAGAAACACTCCGAAAATCTCCCACCTCGATAGGTTTCTGAATAAAGATTCCTTCTCAGTAGAATTGGCAAGCCCGTCTAGCATATAGTAGAGATAAGTGCCATGTGAAGTGGAATGAATAGAAAATCGAATTTAAACGGTTTCTTCACAAAGGATTCAATATAAAATTGAACCAGAGAAGGTAGATCTCAGGTGAAAACAACTACTTTCCTGGCAAATACCAGCAGAACGTTGAATGATATTCACCTGAAAATCCATGCATACTTCCATATAATATCAATGGACATTGAATGCAAATGTTTCTTTCTGATAAGCTCGATTATGTTTAATTTACGTCGTGTTCACCTAACAATCCGCATACCGGTTTCAGGCTTCTTGGCCCTCATCAGTACGGAGTAGTCAACCAGCCAAAGGTCCAAAGAACTCTGGCTGAAGTGAGACACAACGTAAACAAACCATCATCGATCATGTAACACCTCTAGGTACGCCGGAAAAGATAAACTTTAACTGGCGGTACCTAGTGACAGAAAGAAACACTCCGAAAATCTCCCACCTCGATAGGTTTCTGAATAAAAGATTCCTTCTCAGTAGGAGTGGCAAGATCGATGATGGTTTGTTTACGTTGTGTCTCACTTCAGCCAGAGTTCTTTGGACCTTTGGCTGGTTGACTACTCCGTACTGATGAGGGCCAAGAAGCCTGAAACCGGTATGCGGATTGTTAGGTGAACACGACGTAAATTAAACATAATCGAGCTTATCAGAGAGAAACATTTGCATTCAATGTCCATTGATATTATATGGAAGTATGCATGGATTTTCAGGTGAATATCATTCAACGTTCTGCGTATTTGCCAGGAAAGTAGTTGTTTCACCTGAGATCACCTCTCGGTTCAATTATTGAATCCTTGTGAAAAAACCGTTTAAATTCGATTTTCTATTCATTCCACTTCACATGACTACTATCTCTCACTTATGCTAGACGGCTTGCACTACTGAGAAGAATCTTTATTCAGAAATCTATCGAGGTGGAATTTCGAGTGTTCTTTCGTCACAGGTACCGCCAGTTAAAGTTTATCTTTCCGGCGTACCAGAGGTGTACAAGATCGATGATGGTTTGTTTACGTTGTGTCTCACTTCAGCCAGAGTTCTTTGACCTTGGCTGGTTGACTACCGTACTGATGAGGCAGAAGCCTGAAACCGGTATGCGGATTGTTAGGTGACACGACGTAAATTAAACATAATCGAGCTATCGAAAGAAACATTTGCATTCAATGTCCATTGATATTATATGGAATATGCATGATTTTCAGGTGAATATTATTCAACGTTCTGCGTGGTATTTACCAGGAAAGTAGTTGTTTTTCACCTGAGATCTACCTTTCTCTGGTTCAATTTTATGTTGAATCCTTTATGTGAAGAAAACCGTTTAAATTCGATTTTTCTATTCATTCCACTTCACATGGCACTTATCTCTCACTGAATTAATTACCGGAAACGTTGAAGAGTATGTATCAACGCGCTTATAACCTTTTTTTGGAATGGAAGGTAGATCAAAAGACAAAATCGTTTTCCGAGAACGTTTTAATGGCTCATTTTGGCGAAAATTCAAAAGTTCCACTTTGTGGTCACACTTCTCAATGCGGAGAACGACTCTTAGTATCTATAATGATATAGATATTGCCAAATATTTGAAACTGAAAGCATTCCTCAAGCGGCAGTCTAACGGCTACAAAACCCAAAAAGTCAAAGATCTTTACAGCAAATGATATCGATAATTTCATTGAACAGGCTCCAGATGAAATATATTTGGCAACAAAAGTAAGTTTTATATTTCCATTTGATGAAAAATATGTTTAAGTAAACTAATTTACATTGTAGGTTGCATTAGTTATGGGAGTAATGGGTGCATGTAGAAGACATGAATTACATCAAATGAAAATTACTCATTTCAATGATCTTGGTTCAGCTGGTTTAGTAACAATACCAGACAGTAAAACGAAAATAGTATGAAATTTTACTGTAACTGGCAAATTCTACGAAATTTATAAAAAATACGCAAATCTCCACCCTCAAAATGCTAATGGTCTATGGTTTTTCATTAATTATCGAAAAGGAAAGTGTACCATTCAGAGAATAGGTCTGAATAAGTTTGGAGCTTTGGGAAAAGACATTGCCAAGTATTCAAGATTGCCAAATTACGAATTATATACTGGGCACTGCTTTCGCCGATCCTCCGCAACAATTCTTGTTGATGCTGGAGGTGACATAACCACGTTAAAACGCCACGGTGGCTGGAAATCTACTTCAGTCGCTGAGGGATATATTGATGAATCGAAGAAAAGTAAGCTTAGCATAGCAAATAAAATGGCAAATGCAATACAGAACATACCATCAGGCATACCAACGAATTTAGAAATGGAAAAGTGCGAGAAGCCGTCTACTTCAACGTCGACAAATCAATTTCGAAAAGAATTGAGTATTCAGCAATCAAGTTCTCCAAATATGATATTCAATAATTGCACATTCAACTTCAATTAGATACATACATACATTTATAGGCTTGTATTTCTGTGTACCTATTAGAAATAGCAATGAAGAAAATATTTACATATTTCTTCAATTTACATTTTAATTCTGATAGAAAGCCCATTAGCGGCGAATTCGGAGTAATGAAATATCATCAGTTTATTTCTTTCAAAGTTTTTGCAATGTATGCATGTATTAAACGTGAACGATATGTTGTCATAGAAAAAGTATAGTATGCAACTCGCAACAAAATGGCCATTTTGCACTCGTAAATTTCATACTCGTGCAAAATGGGCATCATTTTGTGCTCATTGCATAATATACTATTATATGATTCGAAACCAAAACTTGTTTATTTTCGTATCTTTCCGTTAAAATGATTCACGCAGTATCATAATTAGCTTCGGAAATTTCGAGATATTTTATAATATTTGCAGCATCCCCTTTCAATGATAATCTCGAATAATGAATTTTTTATAAAGATATACTTTCATGAATGGCGAATTTGCACGTATCTTTGAAAAACAGCCATTAATTGTTTGTCCCGTCGAAAGTAGGCAAATTTAGGGTAGGTAATTTTATGCTGACTGATGAGATGAGGAACGAAGCGATGATACGTTTTCGACAAGCGGTGTTTAGGATATTATGTATTTTCGTGTATCATATATAATTTCATAATAAACATCTTCAAATGAAGCTGTCGAATCATATCCAGTCCTTCTTGATCGTCATCCGCTAACGCAATTTCTAGCTCATATTGTACATTGTAATGTTCATAATAAAAGTTCTACTTTGTTTAACCCCTGTTCTAATTGAATGATATCGGGACTCTTCTTCAGAAAGTTTCTTGTAATATGTTTCAAAACGTGTTAGCTGGGATTTTATCTTTTCTCGTGTTTTCTTTAATAAAGGAAGGCTTATCGAATGGGTGTATTGTTGAAGTTACTTAAGGTTTTAAAATGTTGATTTCGAAAAGACAGCAGCAACTTATTTTCAACAGCTCAGTTTATATCAAAATTCCATAAAAAGTGATTCCAAAAAGTACATTCAAACTATGATAATATTTGCTAATGTTATGCAAAGTTTCAAGAAAGTATTTTGTCAATGAGTTTGTAGGTATCAAAGTTTCATGGAAGTTATTTTAAAAGGGTAAGTTAAAAATATGAAACTATTTGCTAATGTTGAAAAGGGAAACATTCTCTATTGAATAAAAATATTTTTCTGTGAATTGAAAAATCCACGATAAAAATGAAGTCATTTTTGTGAATCTCTAACAGAAAATAACTACTTCCCTGGCTGAAGCCACGCTGGACATTGAACTACATCTGATAGATATTCTGAAAGGATCCAAACTCAAAAGAAAAAATCTGAAATTGAAAATTTGCATTTTCACTCAGATAGTTATTCCATTTTCTGAATCCGCGCCAAATTTCGATATTATGAGAAATGATTATCGAATGGGTGTATTGTTGAAGTTGCTTAAGGTTTCAACATATTGATTTCGAAAAGACAGCAACTGGTTTTCAACAGCTCAGTTCCTATCAAAATTCCATAAAAAATGATTTCAAAAAGTACATTCAAATTATGAAACTATTTGCTAATGTTATGCAAAGTTTCGAGAAAGTATTTTGTCAATGAGTTTGAAGGTATCAAAGTTTCATGAAAGTTATTTTAAAAGGGTAAGTTGAAAATATGAAACTATTTGCTAATGTTGAAAATGGAAACATTCTCAATTGAATATTGAATAAACATATTTTTTTGTAAATTGAAAAATCTATGATAAAAATGAAGTAATTTTTTGTGAATGTCTAACAGAAAACAACTAGTTCCCCGGCTGAAGTTCCCCGGATATTGAACTACATCTGATAGATATTCTGAAAGGACCCTAACTCAAAAGAAAAAATCTGAAATTGAGAATATCTTACATACACTGCGGCTTTTTATAGTCCCCCCCACCCCTGTTAACTTTTGAACGGTTCGACGTGGAACAATGCAAAAAAAAGTATTGTATGATATCACCGATACTACTTTCTGGAATAAAAGACATTGTGATTGCCCAATAGATGGCGCGGGGTGGCACATCAACTTCAAAATCTCAAATCGCATGGGGGGTCATGTGGCACATCGTTGAAAAGATAATTCATTTCTCTTTCTAAACATTTTTTTCATTTTGTTGATATGTGACTTTGCGGCTTCTTAAAGTCCCCCTCCTTATACTTTTTGAACGGTTCGACGTAGAACAATGAAAAACAAGGTATTGTATGATATCATCGATACTACTTTTTGAAATAAAAGACATTGTGATTGCTCGATAGATGACGCGGGGGACACATCAACTTCAAAATTTTAAATAGCATGGGGTGGGGGATCCTGTGGCACATCGAAAAGATAGTTCAATTCTCTTTCCAAACCATCTAATTGTTTTTATCATTTCGTTGATTCGTTTTTTCACAATGTGCATTTGAAATGTCAAGCATAAGTGCAGCTTTTCATAGCACCCCCCCCTGTCAACCTTTGAATGGTTCGACGTAGAACAATGAAAAAAAAAGGTATTGAATGATATCACCGATGCTATTCTTTGAAATGAAAGGCATCGTAATTTCGCGATAGATGGCGGGGGGAGCATCAACCTGAAAATTTCGAATAGCATGGGAGGTTATGTGGCTCATCGTTGAAAAGTAAATTCAATTTCCTTTCCAACCAGCCTTTTTTTTTTATTTCGTTCATACGTTTTTTCACAATATGCATTATAAATGTCAAGTATAACAAAAAACACAACTAACTGTTATGTAGGATTTTTATTTATTGAGAATAAGAAGCGAAACTGTTGTGATTTAATGAATTAGGTATTCGAAATGTCCGCCTAATGCTTCTTGACAATGAAATATTTGATTCGAAAATTCTTCTCGAACATTATGTAACATATTTGCAGATATACCAGCACACACCCGTGTTATTCGTTGTTTCAGTTCTTCCAAAGAGTCGGATTGTAGTTCATATACTTTTGATTTGATGTAACCCCACAGAAAGAAGTCACGAGGTGTGAGGTCTGGTGATCGTGCCACATGTTCATAATAAGATGTTATTCCTTTAACGAAGGAAAAATTCATAACATTCACGAAATATCTCTAAACTCATATCATGTCGAACTCATTGGAGAAATTGAGAGCCAATTCGAGTGATAAGCAATGTAAATAGATGATGAAATATTTCTCATAATCGATTTTAGCCAGAAATATATTTTTACTCATTTTTTTTTTCGACAATATCGATAAGTTGGATGTTTCCAGTCTACTAAGGGAAAATAAATTCCATGAATTACGAGCATATTTCGGATGAAGCATATCGCAAATCTGAAATAAAAATAATCGATTCCATGATCCGGCTGAATCGTACTGATTTCCAAAAACGATGGGTCTACATATTATATGTGGATTATAGGAAACTTATTGATGGTGGATTTGAAGAGCAGATTCTCGGACATACAGGGGGAGCATCCGTCCGGTGTGGCTTCTGATCTCAAGGATATCCCGGTAATCTTTGGAAATTGATGGAGCGGATATTGCGTAGGCTTTTTTGCCTCATAATAGCATGGTTATGGAAACAATTGAGGAATAATTGGCGAAACTTTTATAGATACAAGATGATCAGGAGATGGTCGAATACTATAGCAGAGTGAAGGCCAAGTCCAATAAAGACTACTTCGTCATCAGGAAGGAACTTTTTGGCTCATGGAGATGAAGGACCCCGGATAACGAATAGCCAAATGCGTCAAGAAGCTGAAACGAGACTCTCAACTGAAGATGATTGTACAACTGCGCACATCAGATGGGACCAAGGAACTGATTCAAACATTGGGAACATTCTGAGGTGAAAAGAGAATAGAACTGGTAGCTCCTTGTATTTCTGAAAGAGATCCCTTTTATTATGAGCAGGGTAGGATTTTTTTTTTGTGAAAAATGGATAACCTAAACGGGTCTGAGAGTAAACTGATTGGACGTCATGATTTTTCCAAATGGTTTTGCTTGTGAAAGGGGTTATCAAACGTTCAGGAGTGAAATAAAGGAATACAAAGACTTTGGGAAATAACTGCAACAAGTACATCCTTGAAAACTAATTACGCAGTTGCCAAGTACATTTCCAGTTAATGGTTTGGAGCCCATGCCACTCCTGAACAAGAAGCATCCACAATGGCAAGATTATTAGTGGACAGTACGTTCTCAAGGTATGGAGTACCTTTCGAAGTATATTCCGACAAGGAATTTTGGGTCAAAGTGATCCAAGAAAGTTTGTCAGGAAAACCAGAATCTATGGGCTCCACCCCTAGTTGGAGGAATATTCAAAAAAACGAAGGAAGAACATTTTTCAATATTGTAAAAAATTACAAGGAATTTGGGAAGATATCTTCTACTATTTTTGAAAGCATGATTCAACCAAACTTACCCCAGTTGAATCTGGTTATCAAAAGGAAAATACTGAAAAGATGGCACGGGACTATGAAGATGAACTGCGGGATGGCTTGCTAAAACTCCACTAAACAGCTCGGAAGAAGCAAATAACAGGAGGCTCGTTATGGTTTGAAAGATAACTCGGAACGATTCGAAGAGTGCGCCCAGGATGGACTAGATAAGAACATTTTTCAATGTAGTAAAAAATTACAAGGAATTTGTACAGATATCTTCCACTATTTTTACCCGACTGCGCGACGCAAAGGAGGGTAGTGTGTTTATCAGCCTATGTATGTTCGTTCCTTTGTGGCGCTCTAGAGACCAAACGCGTAGGCCGATTTTGATTATTCTTACGTCATTTGAATTGCCCTAATCTTGCGAGTATCACTAAAATCATCATCAAAATTCAATATGGCGACAACCAGACGCAATATTGTGAAAAATGTACCACCTTATATTCCTAGAAAACAGACTGCTTAAAAACTGAACTTCAAAAAAGATGGAAACAAGATGACTACAAAATATTGTCAGGAAATTATGTTTTAAGAGATTGCGAATTTTCTTAGGATATTTTCTAGTCATCTCGTTTACATCTTTTTTAGAGTTCAGTTTTTACAAAGTCGTGTTTTTGATTTTATAATTTTTTTTTATTCATCCCTTGTATACATGCTTGTTGAAAAATTCAATGACCTGAAGCACACTAGGTATACGAACTCATTAGGTTATTGATGAAAACTAATTACGCAGTTATCAAAGTTATTTTTCTTTCCATAGCACATTTCTGATTTTTTTAGTTTTTACCAATCAAAGAGAATTCTGGGATGAGAATGGGAATAAATTTGAAAAATTTAGTGAGCACTATTCGTTTCCGAAACTGAGTAGACTTACTTGGAGATGTTTACGGAATCGAAAGATGTATGATTATACATCGAGATTTCAAAGGTGCCTTCGAAATGTTTGTCTTATTTAAACACTGATTTAATCGTAAAATAATGTATACCTTTCGTTTTGATCGTAAAATTGAAGTTATGAATCTGGTTTCCTCCAATTTGGCATCCACATCATACTTGATGAGCGGTATACTCCAATTAACTCATAATTTTTCAACAAATAGTTTGTGTATTCCATCAGTGGAGATTAGAATCTAAGGAATGTGTATCTAATAGATGTCATATAAAAAAATTGACTTTTTTACATGGTTCTGGAAATATCAAACCGCCATAGGTACTAAGCGAAAAAAACTGTAGACAATAATTTTGACTGTTCATTCATGTCCATCAGATTGGTTGAAGTGGGTCCAACGCATTCTAGATGCAAAAATAAAAATGCCTCTGAAAAATCAAATAAACCAATTTTTCGTCTCAAAACTATGTGATCGTACTCAGAATCATCCGTAGAATAAAAAAAAAAGGAAAAATATACAGGGTGTACATATATATATATATATATAGGGAGGAAAGAGAAATTTGTTACGAATCCAAGAAAGCCACCATACGCCTACAGCTATTTCATGGTTTCCCAATCATCAGGACGGCTTGTGGTCTCTTTCAAATTCGTATCAAATATCTCATAGTGCTAATACCTACTGGCAAGTACGAAAATGTGAAACGCACAAAATTATAGATGGTGACACCTATAATATGTGTGGTGAAGCTTAGACCTGTTGACGTGGAATTTTAATGACACAAAATTTCGTGCACATTAATAGGCCAATCCACGACACCAATAGTCGTACTCCTAGTGCGTTCAGAGTAACGCAAAACAAATAACGAGAGAAAGAGAAATTTGTTACGAATCCAAGAAATCGAATCGAATTGTAGTTTTGGTTAGTCGATTGTGCACGATCGTCACGATTGGTTTCCTTCGTTCGTTGGACCAATCGTATAAATCAAGCAAACACTTTGAATCAATAAGAACTATGCATTTTTTCGATTCATTCATCTATTTTATTTCTCTACGAAACTATTTTTTTGTCTGTGACAGCCTGGTATTATTAATATACTTCATTCACTATGGAGAGTTCTTCCTGCAAATTTTAGTTTTCCAATTCCGAACAATTATTTATTTTTCATGCATTAGTTCATAATATATGTTATCAGAATTTGGTTTATGTGATCTATGACAACCTGATATTCGATCAATCAATAAACTCCAATATTGAGAGTTCCACTTGTAAATTTCAGTATTTCAAGCCGCCGGGAACATGTCATGTTTTCATTTCGACTCATTATCTCATTTTATTTTTTTGTGTCAACCTAATATTCAACGCATTGACAGATTCCACTAAAGCCGTATTTTTCAACCCTATTTTATTTATGAGAGTAATAATAATGTCTGAACACTCATGTATTCAACCCACGAAAATTCAGAGAAATTATCCTTCCCAAACGAATTCCATTCATTTTCATCCAAAATATAGGTACTTGTAATTAATATTCATTTCAATCAACACTAAAAATGATCACAACACTCTGGAACTTGAAACATTCATTCAATCCATGAAAAATTACTTAAATTATCATTTTCCACATGTAACCAGACGTATTTGATTGAAAATTGTAGATCACAGTAATCCAAAGTCCAAAGGTATTGAAACAAATGAAATATATCTGTAGGTTATAATAAATGCAAGCGAACATATGGGAAGCCCCGCGGTACACAAGTTCGTGCCTGAATGAAATCAGCTGATATAGAGATATTATTAATTCTCGCGTCGAACTCATTACGGCAACGCTGTAAATATACAGCGTTGCCGTAGTGAGTTCAAAGTATGATATTTTCAGAATGATTTAACTTGATATTTTTATTATTGGTATTGCTTAAAATTATATAGTGTGATATATCTCGGACGTTTCACAGCTGATTTTGTCCATTCTTCCTAGGATAGTTGGGAGTGAGTGAAATGTCTCGAATTTTTTCCCATTTATCAAATTCATACAATCATATTTATAGGAACACCTGTTGGTGAACACATGTTGGTGAACACCCAACAATTTGTAGTTATTTTTGCCGAAAGTGGTTGTTGCTGCTGTCGCTCTGTCTTACACTCTACCGATTTGTTTTCGGAAAAAGTAATTAGGTATATGTTCTGTTTGCTGTTGCATCATTCTTATTCGAGTCATCGAGTCTTTTCGGAAGTTCCTGGGGACACCATGGTTGCTGATTTGGAAATCAAATCTGATTTTGTATCAAGAAGGGGTTCTCGAAATCTTGAAACCGCAACTCCAACCTGAACAACTTTCCTCTGGTCACCAAGCCATCCACCACGACGAAGACGACAGCAGTCTTCAATTTCATCACAGGTGAGATTCATATATAGTAGCTGATTATTATTATTATTATCGTTTACGGTTGATTACATTTTTATAATTATTTTTTTATAACCTTTCTATTATTTCATTGAAATTATTATCATTATTATCATTTTTGGTTGACGACTTCTTTCATAAATATCAAATTGATGATGGTAGAAAGTTGGTGGGAGGTAATTTTTTCCTATAATTTAATGATCGTGGACGAGTATCGTCATTTGTGTTTCGACCGTCGTGAGAGAAACATCTGTGTTTAGAGAGAGAACCAGCCAAAATATATTTTCCTCAGAGTCTCCCCAAGCTGTAAAGTGTGAGTATTTCTAGCGTTCCATTACCAATCATTCGATTTATATCATTCTTTCTATAGCATTAGATTTTTTTCATTATTATTATTATTTTCGGTTGAGATAATTTTTTCAGTTTTTCACACAACAAGGCGATTAACTCTTCCTGAATCATTGGCGTGCAAGCCTGAACGAAACCACAGAAAAACTTGTTTAAAAATTGTAAAATAACGAAGGTAAAAAACTATTTCTGGTATATATGACTGTAATCGATAAAAAGTAAAAAAAAATAAGCACGGAAGATTTGTCAGTTATACACCGCGGGGATTGTGCGCAGGCTCAGAATAGAGTGGTGGGGATAATTTTTCTGTAACTCAATGATCGCGGAAGAGCAGCGTCATTTGCATTCCAACCTTCGTAGGAGTAACACGTGTCTCTTTCGTTTTCTCCTAGTTAGATCATTGGGTTCCCATACTGAAAAACATGTGAGTAATTCAAGTGTTCTGAATTACCGACTGTACTCTATTTTTTATCATTCTTCTTCATAACATTCGATTATTATTATTTTAGGCTGATAACATTTTTCTTTTTTTTTCACACAATATGACGAACAGACATTGAATTCCGTTTTATTGACTCTTTTCGATTCATGAATGCGCAAGTCTGAACGACTTAGTGCGCATGCTCAGAATAGAGTGGTGGGGAGAGGTAATTTTTCTATAACAGAATGATCGCGGAAGAGCAGCGTCATTTGCATTCCAACCTTCGTAGGAGCAAGACGTGTCTCTTTCGTTCTCTTCTAGTTGGATTATTGGGTTCCCAAACTGAAAATATGTGAGTAATTCAAATGTTCTGCATTACCAACTGTACGATTTTTTTTGTCATTCTTTTTTATAACATTCGAGTATTTCATTATTATTAACATTCGATCATTTTATTATCATTTTCGGTTGATATTTTTTTCATTATTATCAAAGTGATGAGGGTAGGAAGTGGTGAGGGGGTGATTTTTCTATAACTTAATGATCGCATACGTGCAATGTCATTCGTACTCTGACCTTCGTAGGAGTGAGACTTACCCCTTCCATCCTCTCCTAGTAGTTTGATTGTGTATTCTAAGACTGAAAATATGTGAGTAAATCAAGTGTTGTCAATTCAGAGTTAGAAAAAAATCATTTTGAAATGATTGAGAGTTCTTCGAAATTCATATTGATTGAGTTTTTTTATATACTTATGTGATATTTTTTTACAGATATAAGGAAGAAGTGCGGTCCAGCCAATACTCACAACTTTATTAGTGGTCGAGCTGCTGTATATAAAAGTTTGGGAGACGTATCAAGCTGAGCTGTTCAGTTGTCCACGAGTTCAAACCCCCGAGACTATTCAATAATCGTGGAGTCATCCACCTGCCTTCGAATTCATCCATCATCAAAAACTCAGACCAACCGGTGCCAACTGGGACGGCTGTATTTGATTTAATCAAATCATGTTGGGAGAGAGAAAAAAAAATATCTGTATTTTGTTTGTAAAAAAGCATTCATTTTTCTCGATTTCCGAATACCCATGAATTCTGAGCAAATTGCCGCTCTCAGCGATGGGATGATTATTAAATACAGGGAGGCTCAAGAACTACTCGAACAAAAATCCAGCCCAGTGGAACGCGAAACATGGCTGAAACATTCAAAATATAGTATTCGGCTATGTAATACGGGAATCAAAATTTCAGCCAACAGTTCCATTGGGTCACTGCGAAAATTGGTAACAAATTCAGGTCATTTCATAAAAAAATTGGGGTTGGGAGGTCAGGTGTTGGCTGCCAGAAAAAATCTGCAAAGGCGAGTCATTTGGAAAGATTTGAAATCGACGTTTCGGGGACGAGTTCGTACAGGGGTAATCATAAATTTGACACATAAAGATACCATTCAATTTTTCAGACACGCCTTTAGCCTTTTCAAACGTAGAATCAATAACCTGTTAAAAAAATTCCCCATGCTGAAGGTGAATACTTGTTTTTGCAGGGAATTCATCGAAATGGGCTTGGATGAGGAAAAACTAGATTTAAAATATCTCAATACTAAAAACCAAGTGATTGATAGGGGAACAGATTTACAGGGGTGGTTCGAAAAATATGTTGTGAATAAATTAGGCAATGCATTGAAGGAATTTTGCGGGATAGAAAGCGGGTGGGCATTACAAAAAGTCGTAAATTCAGAAGTGAATATTGATCAATCAGGTTTGGGCAAAGGGGGTTCATCTTTCATCGAACTTCCCCAAGCCATTGATAAAAAAAGGCTTGCATCAATGTGCGTAATTCCGACGACAACGAATGTTTCGGATGGGCGGTCGTGTCCGCTCTGTATCCTGTACCACATGGGCATCATCCAGATAGGCAATCAAAATACCCTCATTGGTCGACCATACTGAATATGGGGGGATTGGAATTTCCCATAACTCTCGGTCAAATTTCAAAATTCGAATGAATGTTGGTGAATGTTTATATTTTGGAGTTGGTTAAATCATCAGCGAACGATGATGACGGACAAACAATTTTCACAACTGTATCAACGACACTCGCAGAAGAAAAATCAGCTCGACATGTCAACCTACTCATGATTCAAAATAAATACTCTGTATGTGAAATTAAATGATGACGAGGCACCCCCGGAAATTGACGAGGACGCTGACGACGAACAGACAGACATTAAATTTCATTATTGCTGGATTAAAGATCTTTTTCGATTGGTTAGCTCACAAATCAGTGAACACGGACATACAAATTACATTTGTGACAGATGTCTGAATTATTTTGGTGGTCAGGATGAATCAGACACTCATACTGTTGATTGTGAAAAGCTAATCATTACAAAATTTCCTTCCCGAAATATGATCGTGTCGAGTTCGAGGACTTTGTACACAAAGAAATGGTGCCATTTGTGATGTATGCCGATTTTGAATCGATTTTGGAACCGTTCACTGATGATGATGGAACCAAGTCCAAAACGGCGAAATACCCTATAGCGCAAGCTTATATTTCAAATGTAATTATTACACTCTGTCATATTACGATAGCCATCGTGGTTTGGATTCGATGGGATGGTTTGCGGAACAATTGAAAGCCATAGCCAAATTCGTGAAAATACAAATTTTAAAAATCGTCCCCATGTTTGTCAATCCCATTCGTACGGATTCCACTTGTCGTATTTGCAAGAAATCTTTTGAAAAAGGGCAAAAAATTGTAGCTGACCATAACCATTTCAAAGGTGCATTTAGAGGTTGGGCTCATAATGCCCCATATAACCTCAAGTACCAAAAATCCTTTGTGGTTCTTATTGTGTTCCATAATCTAGCCATTTCATTATTCGAAATATCGCGAAACGAGGCAGCGTGGGTCTCCTTCCAATAAACAAGGAAAAATATATATCTTTCATACAATACGACAAACAGACAGACATTTAATTCCGTTTCATCGATTCTTACCGATTCATGGGCAAAAGCCTGGACGAGTCGGTGCGCACACTCAGAGTGGAAGACCTCTGTAATACGAAGCACGAATTTCAAAATTTGAACGATGAACAATTTTCATTAATCACGCGCGAAGAGATATTCCCCTACGACTTCGTGGATTCCATGGAGAAACTCGAGATAACAGCGTTGCCATATATCGATGAATTCCACAATCGGCTGAACGATTGTGATATCTCCGAGCATGAATACCAACATGCCCAGAAGATGTGGCAATCGTTCGATTTGGGAACACTGGGCAACTACTCTGACTTATACATGAAAACCGATATTTTATTTTTTTTATGAAGAAGAAAAACTCGAAGTCGTCTCCACAATATAATATTAACAATCGATTAGATAAATACCATCGATTAGGTGAACATGTTTCGAACCTCTATAGGTTCATCATCAGCAGATAATAAAAGTATTCTACAATAAAAGAAGAACAAAGACTTAGTTACATGGGTAATGTGATACATTAAGTGCTACTTACATGGAGATGAAAAAATATTTTGTAGGTTAATGATATAAAATTATTTTAATTCCAATGTTCATAACTCGGACCATATGGAAAGTTGGGATTTCCCTTTCAAGGGCTGTGTCCCATATTTAAATTTGGGAGGGCTGAATACTTTAGCCGATGCAAAATGATTTGACGACATGAGGAAACAACATTAGCAATGGCGGTGATTGACAGCACCCAAAGAGCCATCCATCTGTCAGACTGAATTATCAAACCTAACCATGGAACGGCGACAAGAGAACTCCATGCACGGAACGAATATGAACTAGATGTAAATCACAACCAAAGCAGTTACTATACCATGCGTAGAGCTCAGATGTCACCTATCCATATTTACAAATTTATATATATCTATAGGAGTAGAACAATTGTGTATCAAAATAAAGAACAGTATATATGTGACAGACTAGTTATTCCAACGAACACCCCGAAGTGCAACTTGTACTGAAGAAAGGAAAACCACACCACAGAGTAAACCGGAATAACACCTGTCCAAACGAACAAATGCACTATGACATAGAACAATTGGTTTATCGGAGATCGAGGCAGGAAAAAGTTCTAATGAAATGTAAGGGAATTAAAAAACTTTCGACAATCAAACTGTACCTGTTCATTTAAGGAAATGACACTCGGATTGTTTATGACAGCATTGATCTCAAATATTTCAAGGAAATTGAGTAAAGAGCCCTTTTGGCAAACATGTAAGATATCTAAATCAGTCTCAATATCAAAGCTATGGTTGTGATTAAGAATATGGTTAGCAAATGAACTTTTGGTATTATTATCGTCTATGTGTGGGTTTCTAGAACTCTCAATCAGTTTAACATGTTCACCAACTCTTGTTTTTATTTTTCTACCAATCTGACCGACATATTGGGCAACACAATCGGTCTGTGAACATGAAATTCTGTAGACTCCTGATTTGTGGGAGAGAGGAACTTTATCTTTAGTATTGACTAACATTTTGGAAATCGAATCCGTAGTGTAAAAGGAGAAATTGATATCATTACCGAAACGTCTGAAAATGTTCAAGATATCAAGAGAAACTTTGCCTAAATAAGGAATAGAACAGTATTTATTAGTTTTTTCTATCGGAACTAAACTGCGATTGAGGGATTTGATTAGATGTTTATCACGAATTCTGTTGATTAAGTAGGGGGGGAAACCATTGTTGTGACCTATTTGTTTAATAATATTCCATTCAATATTGAAACTTTCAGGGGACAAAGGGATATTAAATAGTCTATGGCAAAGAGAATTGAACGCTGCGAATTTATGGGAATTCAAATTTAGAATCGTTGATATTTAACAATAAATCTAAAAAAGGGAGAGAATTGTTTTCTTCTTGCCACCCCAATTCCCATAAATTCGCAGCGTTCAATTCTCTTTGCCATAGACTATTTAATATCCCTTTGTCCCCTGAAAGTTTCAATATTGAATGGAATATTATTAAACAAATAGGTCACAACAATGATGTCCCCCCCTACTTAATCAACAGAATTCGTGATAAACATCTAATCAAATCCCTCAATCGCAGTTTAGTTCCGATAGAAAAAACCAATAAATACTGTTCTATTCCTTATGTAGGCAAAGTTTCTCTTGATATCTTGAACATTTTCAGACGTTTCGGTAATGATATCAATTTCTCCTTTTACACTACGGATTCGATTTCCAAAATGTTAGTCAATACTAAAGATAAAGTTCCTCTCTCCCACAAATCAGGAGTCTACAGAATTTTATGTTCACAGACCGATTGTGTTGCCCAATATGTCGGTCAAGTTGCACTTCGGGGTGTTCGTTGGAATAACTAGTCTGTCACATATATACTGTTCTTTATTTTGATACACAATTGTTCTACTCTTATAGATATATATAAATCTGTAAATATGGATAGGTGACATCTGAGCTCTACGCATGGTATAGTAACTGCTTTGGTTGTGATTTACATCTAGTTCATATTTGTTCCGTGCATGGAGTTCTCTTGTCGCCGTTCCATGGTTAGGTTTGATAATCCAGTCTGACAGATGGATGGCTCTTTGGGTGCTGTCAATCACCGCCATTGCTTCTGTTGTTTCCTCATGTCGTCAAATCATTTTGCATCGGCTAAAGTATTTAGCCCTCCCAAATTTAAATATGGGACACAGCCTTTGAAAGGGAAATCCCAACTTTCCATATGGTCCGAGTTATGAACATTGGAATTAAAATAATTTTATATCATTAACCTACAAAATATTTTTTCATCTCCATGTAAGTAGCACTTATTGTATCACATTACCCATGTAACTAAGTCTTTGTTCTTCTTTTATTGTAGAATACTTTTATTATCTGCTGATGATGAACCTATAGAGGTTCGAAACATGTTCACCTAATCGATGGTATTTATCTAATCGATTGTTAATATTATATTGTGGAGACGACTTCGAGTTTTTCTTCTTCATAAAATTATACCACTCCACTTCGAGATACAATGGACTTCTACCACAGGTCGATATTTTATTGCTATGTGGCGTCTTTGAGAATTTCCGGCAATTGGGTCATGCCACTTATGGACTCGACCCCGCTTGGTATTATACCATGCCTGGCTATTCGTGGGCATGCATGTTAAAGTACACAAAGTGTAAGTTGGAGATTATCAGAGATGTTGACATGCTTTTGTTTGTAGAAAAAGGAATTCGGGGCGGTATAAGTCAGTGTTGATTCTCTCAAGCGAATAATAAATATATGGGGGATAGGTATGATCCTCAACAACCCTCCAAATATTTATTATACTTGGACGTGAATAATCTCTATGGATGAGCCATGAGAGAGTATTTGCCCTCTGGAGGGTTCAAATGGATTCATGCTTTTGATGATTTGAACGTTCTGGGGGTGTCGGATACTTCGGACATCGGCTACATACTCGAAGTCGACCTGGAATACCCCGAAAATAGTCATGATGATCACAAAGATTTTACACTCTGTGCAGAACATCGAACTCCTCCAGGTTCAAAATTACCTAAATTACTGACCACCCTGTACAACAAGGAAAACTATGTCGTACATTACCGCGTATTGAAACAAGCTTTGAAAAACGGTCTTACTCTCAGAAAAATTCACAGGGTATTGCATTTCGAACAATCGGCATGGCTGCAGCCCTACATTGTATTAAATACAAAATTACGCGCCCAAGCAACAACCACTTTCGGCAAAAATAACTACAAAGTGGCCATGAACAGTCTTATCGAGAAGACAATGGAAAACAAAAATTTAATAAGTAGCCCGAAATTCCACAATCGAACCATTTTCGATGAACACTTGATGGCTATCGAAATGAACGAGTCTGAACTGCTATTCAATAAACCCCTCTATATCGGTATGACTATTCTAGATATTTCCAGAATTTGAATTTACGATTTCCACTATAAATTCATGTTGAGAAAATTCGAGACCAATAAGTGTAAGTTCGAATACGGATTCTCTCATATACGAAATTGAATGCGATGATGTATATAGAGAATTATTCGGGGAAAACTTGGAAAAATACGATACCAGCGACTACCCATGCGAAAACTCGTACGGTATTCCGCAGGTAAACAAGAAAATTCCGGGTTTGATGAAAGATGAAGCGAACGGATGCATCATGACAGATTCCGTCGAACTCCGTTCTAAATTATAACTTATAAAATTCAGGGCAAAAAATATGTTAAAAATCCAAAGGAGTCCGATATAATTTTGTGGTAAATAAAATTTCCTTCGATGTTTATGTCGAATGTCTTAGAGATCAGAAGAAACTATCGACTAGTCAACGATGCATCCTTCCGTATGTCCATAATGTTTTTAGTATTGAACAAAACAAAATCGCTCGATAAAAGAACACTGATCCCTGGATCATACGATACGCTTGCATGGGGCCATTATAGCATAATGAATGAATGAATGAATAGCTATCCTCCACCCCCATCTACCATCCAACTTGTATTTAACAATTTTTTTTTCCAAATTTCCATTTATTGTGTCAGCGAAAAATGAATGCTTTTTTGCTCCATCTCTCTCACATAACCATTGTATATATATATCGAATATATCAGTCAATTTTGTATTATATTCATTATATTTATTTTTATCCTTTTTTTTTTATTATTATTATTTTATAATTCTATATATTTATCATAAAAATTAAAAAAATATTTATATATATATATATTATTATATATAATTTTAATATTTTATATTATATATATATATATATATATATATATATATACCTATTCAACCCTCGTTGCTACCTCCAAAATACATATATACCGAACGTACTTCCCTCATATATACCTTTCTTACCTCCGATATCGGAGGTAACTACGAATCTCACATAATCTTTCACTACTGGTGATTACTATGCCATCTCTATCCATCTGCGAAAAAATGCATGGAGGTCATTCCAGTGATGTATAACCTTAGATTCAGTCGCTGAGTTGAGCGATTTGCCACCAGCGCTAGTGTCGCTTTTATGCCGCGCAAATTGCCACACGTACTTCCCTCCTTAGCATATAAAATATGTGAAATGCAGTTTTTCCCGTTCTGGATGGCGCTTATTTCTTCCGAGAAAATTTGGTTATATTTCTGGGAGGGGGGGGGTATAAGATTGTCAATACCTATGCAAAATTCAACAACTTGGATATGTGTTTTATCAGAATGCTTGGTATTCCTTCAAGTAAACTGTCGAGTAAGTGTATTGGCTATCATTCGAAGGAAATAATTTACATACAGGGTGTTTCTTAATAACATGCTTATATTAAAGGAGGTTATTCGTTTGGTAATTTTGAAAAAAAAACTTCATATGAACATGTCCTGAAGGTCTTAACTTTTGTTTTAAGAAAATAATTTTTATAACTTTGGTATGACGTTAGATATTTTTGTGAAACGTGTATGCATCTTCTATGCTTCGAAAGGCATTTTCTGCTGTACAACATAATTTTTCATTCTTGCCAGTGGCGTTCATGCGCGATTTTCACTGAATCATTTTAAAGGGAAATCCTCATTCCTTTACGAGCAAATCTAGACTCTTGATATTTTTTCGTTTGACGTTCGCATAAAAAAATTAACCTTATTCATTTGCATCTTACTCACGAGAAAAACCAATTCATGTTACTATAAACAAAAATGTATTTAAGGGAATAATTTTTAAACGGTAAAATTAGTTAATAAGAAACACCCTGTATATTATCGAAAACACTGAAAAGTATGAATAGAAAATATATATAAGAATTGAAACAAATCTTCATTTGAACACACTTGAGAGTTAAATATTTTTTTTTTGGTATTTGGGTGATTTCAGTCAATATGATCTCCTATCAGTGAATCTCATTAGTTGTTTTAATGAAAATCCATATCCGTTTATTTTTGATATTGTGAATGGAAATAGTCCTAATAGTTGTTTACTATGATTTTACAGAACGTTTCTGGATAATGATGACGGATCTGAAGTTAGCCACATCCACAAGTACACTGAGAAAACTAAAATATCGATCATTTTATTTTCACGTTTTCCGTTTTTTCACATAGGTTTTTATTTAGTTGGGGGCGTGAATATACTGAGATTTCCAGTTTCAACTGAGAGTGAGAAATTTTTATCAGACCGATGAATAAGTTCGATTTGAAGAAGTGGAATGGTGGTGAAGTTATTTCAAATAATTCACTGTCGCCCAAATGGCCTTGTACACCTTTCTGCTTCTCATATGTTATTGTTATAAGTGTTTCCTTCATCATTAATATGGCGCCAGAATTTGCCACGCGCCAAAGGGGGTGAAAACAAGGGTTGATGTAATTTGAAAATGGCTTTGTACATCTTTCTGATATTTTTTTATTGCTTTATTTAACGTCGGCCTATTTCTGCGACCAGGGCTAAACACCGATGCCGGTGAGCACACTCCCCCCAACGGGAAGTTTTGTCGAATCCTCTGTTATTTCAGAGGTAGGGTTCCTTAACGAGCTCAATATCTATGTACTCGGGACCTCCATCTTAACGTCCCCTCTGAAGGACGGCATATCTATCGTCTTATCTCGGGCTCTTTCTGATAAGACGCCTGCAGCTGCAAATAAGCTACTATGCTATCAGTTGTTAGGGCGTTTTAACTCGCACCTTCCTTGTTGGGTTCAAGTACTAAATGCACGCGATGTTGCTTGCAGGCTGCCAAAGGGGGGGGGGATGGGAGTTGATATATATATTGAAAATTCCCAGAGACCACAAATGGCCTTTTAATACAATATTGATATTGGTTTTCTCTTCATCCACCAGAATTTGCCAGGCCGTCAAAGGGGTGGTTGATATATTTTTAAAATTCACAAAGGCCACAAATGACTTTGTAAACCTTTCTGCTTTTGATATTTATTTGTTATCGGTCTTCTCTTCGTCTCTGATGGAATGCCAGAATATTTTTATTTTATATTGAACTTCTCTGATGAAGCGATATATCGACATAAACTAGTTACGTAATCAACTTGTTTTACGTATTTTGTATCATATATTATTCAATAAATATCTAAACAACTACCACTCCCTCATTCCACCTCATTTGCGAGAGTGGCAAACTATAACGTGGCACCGGTATACAACTCCAATTATGTGCAAAATTTGTAGAAAGCCATTTGCGGCATCTGTGTATTTTCAAATAATATTAACCCCCATTTCACCCACCCTGACAGCCTGGAAAATTTTGGCGCCATATGAAAAATGAGAAAAAGGCCAATAACAATGACATGTGCCAAGCACAGCGGTGTACAAAGTCATTTGTGGCGTCTGTGATTTTTTTTAAATAACCTCACCACCATTCCACTTCCTCAAATCGAACTCATTCATCAAGCTAATCAAATTTTCTCACCTTCAGTTTAAACTGGAAATAATAGTATATTCACGTCCCTAACTGAATAAAAATCCATGTAAAAAAACGGAAAAGGAAAAAATAAAAAAATCGAGATTTTATTTTTCTAAGTGTAGTTGTAGATGTGGCTAACTTCACACCCATTGATGACTATCACACCCATATTTTGACCAATTTGTAATTTCTAATTACCTACTCTTCTCGATAGCTTTTTTGAAAATGAGCGTACTAATTTCTAACGTTCTCATGCGAGTGAGTATTTTTTTGGAAATTCTCCGGAAAGTCTGAATATGAGTGTTAATGCAATATGATAATTATTATATATGTAAAAAAGAACATTAAAGTTGATCGTTAGAGAATTGAAGTTATACTTGAATAAAATTCAAATCCTATTACAAATTGCACACATTAAATTTTCATGCGTGGTGTATTTATTCAACTTTCCGATTCAACTTGGTCTGCCTAAGAAGTTTCACAATCAAGAAGCATGTTTTTATTAGACTAAATAACTGTAATAAAAGCAACAGTACAGCAGGGTCTGCGTTTTTGTTGAACTATTTCAAATTTGTGAAACTTTGAACTTTATTCAAAATTTGTTATTAAATGAGATTAAAAATTAAATTGTTCACTTTATTCCATTGCCAATCAGTGTGAAAATAATGATATGAAAATGGTTATTTAACTAGAATATATTTAGGTAAGTATATTAAAAAAAATCCTTTTTATGTAAGCCGTGTACTAAAACTTATAAAATAAGTTTAAAGTCATCGCTGACAATTATTTAATTATTTTTTTGTTGAATCATTTGGTTTCAAAAAGCTTGTCGCGCGTAGTGTTCATAAAAATAGGTACCAATTAATTTGATTGGGCAGTGATTGGTTGGTAAGTGACAACTTGTCGAAGTATTAATTTTATTACAATTCGCGCGACAAGCTTTTTAAAACCAAATAATTCAACAAAAAACAATTAAATCATTGTCAGCTTAAATAAAAGCTTGTCTTTAGAAAGGTTTCTTATAAGTTATTTTATTATTTGCTTTTTAGTTAGTGCGCCTCAATCTGTTGATTTCTAATAGAGCATCGTTATTACCAGGTCTCTTCCCTATAAGTTTGGAACTGAAAAATCATGATCTCCGACCCCACACACCAATTTTGAATGAAATCTGACCATAAACACAAAACTCGTTTGCCATCCTGAAGTCGCCATCTTGAATTCATAGATTTTGACAAAAAATTCATAATCTCCCAACATACCAATTTTGAATAAAATATGACCATAATCAGAAAAGTCTTCCTCCATCTTGGGGCCGACATCCTGAATTCATAAATGTTGACCAAAAATTCATAATCTCCAAATCCGAAAACTCCCGCTTACCAATTTTGAATCGAATAGGACCATGATCACAAAACCCTTTCCCCATTGGGGCCGCCATCTTGAATTTATGAATTTTGACAAAAATAACATCATCTCCGACCCCGAAAACGCCGACATATCAATTTTGAACCGAATTGAACCATAATCACAAAACTCGTTCGCCATCTTGGAGCCGCCATCCTAAATTTATGGATTTTGACAAAAAATTCATAATCTCCGACCTTGAAAACCGCCACATACCAAGTTTGAATCAAATCGGTCCATAATTATTAACGTCATCTTAGAGCCGTCATTTTGTTTTTTCTCTAACAGAAGTTCCATAATGCATTGTCACGGAATTATGAACACCCATCAAATTTCAAACTGATCGGATGACTAGAAGTCAGTCAAAATTCACTTAAAAGATTTGACCCAAACTAACAAATGAACTAACTAATAAGTGAAACTGAATAAAAGCTTATAAAATATAACATACTACCCTCCAATGAATGGCAATATAACTGGAGGTAACTTAGTTATCGAATCTTCATTTGCATTTATAACTCGAAGGGAACAACGCATTGTTTTTCAGATGAAAATAATATATATGTATGTATAAATTTTGGGTCAGAAATCGTTACCCCTCTCTTGATAAACCTATGCAATGTGTCCCCCTCACCACATATATGAATTTTTTTTTGACATAATTCAAACCGATACCCCGGAGGTTAGTCCGCCTGAACTTTCTCCCGGAGGGAACAACGAGCTGTTTATATATATATATATATATATATATATATATATATATATATATATATATATATATATATTTTTATATATATATATATATATATATATATATATATATATATATATATATATATATATATATATTGTTATGATTGAGTAGAATATAATGATTTTTATTTATACTTATACTTAATAATTGCCCACATTACTTCGCTCCGCGTTGAAAGCTAATTGTTATTATGTTATAGGTTGTTTTGAGGTTTATTTCAATGAAATTTGTAGAATTATTTCTTCCACCCAATACCATAACAAATTTACTAAATATTTGTAAAATTTTCATTATTTTTACTCTTCGTAATTCCCTCTGAAATTATTCTTATATACCATTGCCCTATTGATTTTATGAAATTTCATATATTCCTTTTTTCTCCCTGCGTTTTTTTCCTTTCTTACCACGACTAAACTCAGTTGGAACGCCTATGCCTCAGGAGTCGGTACTGGCAACAGAGCCACTCTGCCTTTCTTGATGTCAATAAAACTATTTCAGTTCAGTGTTTATAGGTGAAAGATTATCATTGTGGAAAGTAAACCAGAGATTATCAAAAACAATTATTTCCTTTATTCAGGAAAACTTATATTGACCTGGCCTGCGATAGATAACTTAAACTTGAGCAATTGACAAATTTTCACAGAAAATAATGAAAAACAATGAAGTATAGTATAAATATAACCTCACTTTTTCTTTTAAGTTGAAAAATTGTTTTATAGTTCAATACCGAAATTGAACAAAGTTCTTCAGATATAAGAGTTATTTTGCAAAGTGATTCAGTTTGTGATGTGCACTCAAAAAGTTTATACCTGGAGTTGGATTGTCACTGATGTATTTCCTGGTGGTTCTCTGTAATCCTGCTTCATCTACTCCTTTCAGGGACTCTTTATTGCAGTAGAACTCTCCAAAATCCTTGAAATCAGCTTGGATAAGTTTTCATGTGGAAAACAAAAAGGTAATCTTCTTTTATCCTTAATTATTTTTTTGGCGAAATTTTCCAGAGGTTAAATTGATTTGTTAATGTTAGAAATCTTTCTTGTTATCAGTGAAAATCCGGAATTTCTTTTCTCTCAAATATTCAACAACTTTTTCCTTTTCAAAAACTTTTTTCCTCTCTCTCGCTTTGTTTTTTCCTTCCCTGGATACGATTTCTGTTTTGTCATTCTATTTGAATTTTTGAAAATCGCGCACTTCCTTGTCGCACTTTCACTAATTTGGTGTTATTTGAGAAAACTTATCAACTAACATATTTTACATTTCTTATAAACTAAATACAAGATTTTATCATAATTATCTTTGACGTTTCTGTGTTCTTACTTTTCCACAATTTCAAATCTTCCATCAACCCATATCTGTTCCCTGATTGGCTATTTTCATCAAGAAGTTTCTTGTTCTCCCATTGGCTATTTGAGTTAGATGCAATTTCATATACTGTATGTTTTAACATTATTATTTTGTTTATCACATTTAATCCATAATAATTTTGTAAAACTAGACTTTTTGTTGTATTTCAAACAATTATATGTTGGAATCATTTTTGAGAATGAAAGAAAATTACTGCACTATAGTATTTGCATATACTTACCTATCAATGTTATACAGAGGCTTCAGAAAGTAAATAGAATCTCAAAAAATGTAAAAACAATATCTCATGAACTACTAACTATCAAATATTTATTATTTTTGTGTTTTTTTTTTAAAGAAATTATTAATTTTTCATTTTTAAAATATATAACTAGTCCTTCTTAACATAACAACATTCCTAAATTTATATTCAATATTTTTCTACTAGTTAGAAAATCTTGAATATCATTTCCCTCATTTACAGTTATCAAATCTATATTAATTAATACTACTTTTTTAATTTCAGGAAACTACCTATGCTGGTTTCCCCTCCAGTTCAAGAAAGCAAATTCTTCAATGATAACTATTTTATACAAAATAGATTTTTTTTCTTTTTACTTTAAAATTGATATTTATAAAAATATTTTTATATTTATATTTTATATTGGTAAACATTTTCAATATTGAATATTCCTCTCAATTGTCTTGTCTGAGGATGTATTAACCTATAGCTATTTATAGCATTCTCATTGTCAACCTCATAAGGTCCTTTAAATGGCATTAATAGTTTTGCACAAATACCTAGTCTTTTATTTGGTATTATCAATGCTTTTATAATGGCTAATTCTACCTTCTTAAATTTTGTCCTTTTAGTTTCTCTTTTATTTTCCCTTTTTATATGTTTTTCAGCATTTTTTTAATTCTTACATTTATTTTATATATTATTTCTTGCATATTTCTTTCATTCATAGTCCATTCTCTTTCAGGCATCCTTCCTGTCATAATGTATATAGGACATTCTTTCGTAATAGTGCTAAGTTCTTCATTAAAATATTTTTCTATTATCTCTAATTTTTCATCCCATGTTTTATGATTTTGCTGCGACGTCAATCTCAAATATTTGATTAGCTCCTGTATTTTTGTTGGGTTTGATATGGATCTTACTTGTAAAATTTAATTGTATTCCCACACTCTGTGAGAAATTTTTCATTTGTTCATTAGTAAAGTATGTAGCATTATCTTAAATAATTTGTTAAGGTTTTCCTATTTCTACGATGAATTTTGTCAAGAGATTTTTAACAGTTTTAAAATTAGTCCTTTTTTTTTAAATTTTGAAAAATGATCCACTTTTACAAATATATGTTTATTATTGTTGTTTTTTTTAAAGGTTTTGTTGTAATAATACTCTTTGTTTCATTTTTATCAATTTTGTTTTTATGTTTACTTAATTGACAAATATGGCTATAATTTTTTTAGTTAATTCCAAATCTTGTAAACTTATATAGTTTTCTCTAAATATTAACCAAACTTTTCTAATCCCTATATGTATGTATTTCTGATGTATATATGTAATCACCTGTTCTGCCAATTCCTTTGTGATAACGTATAGTTCTTCACCATTTACTATTTTTATTGTTATACCATTTTTGTTCATTGTTTCTCTTTTTTTCTTTATTTGTTAATACTGATCTTGCCTAATTTGAAAGCATAAATCATTTACAATTCTTGTTCTATATAATCGAAAATATTCAATAAATACATAACATATTGTCTGGAGCAATTTTAAAGTTTCAGGGCCAGGTGCAATGAATTTCTGCCAATTTCAGGACCAGGTACTTTTTCTGTATGTTTCGTCGAATTTCTGCCAATTTCAGTGCTGGGTATTTTTTCCGTATGTTTCGGCGAATTGTCGCCAATTTCAAGGCTAGGTACCATTTTCGTAAGCTTCGTCGGATTTCAGCCACTTTTCGGTCGCGCATGGCTTCAACGATCCTTTCGTCCGACATCTCAACGCTTAATGTTTCTGTGAACATTCTTCATGTTCTGATCTGTCACTTGAGTAGCTGCCCTTTTCGTTCCTTTACCCTTCTTTGATCTCCATTTTCTCTTTGGAAATATCTTAGATATGATATTCTTATATTTCCATGACTTATTGCCATTGATTTTCCCATCGGTTTTTTTGTATGCATTGGTGAGCATTGAAATTGTATTATAGTTAAAAATTTCATGATTGGTGAAATTAACTGGCTGCTTTTTGGTTAGGAGTTTCTTCAAACCATCGGTTATTTCAAATGGATCACTTCTCAGCGTCAATGTACTTCCTTCAATGTCTATAGGCTCTCTGCCAATGAAATATTTGAATTCGTTCAAAGTAATGCCATAACAGTCGGGATCAGGTAGCAGCATGG
This sequence comes from Gonioctena quinquepunctata, assembly GCA_018342105.1. Lineage (NCBI taxonomy): Eukaryota > Metazoa > Arthropoda > Insecta > Coleoptera > Chrysomelidae > Gonioctena > Gonioctena quinquepunctata. Next base: position 73,949 of record JAFIRS010002497.1, on the reverse strand, counting down.
ACATGTTCGGAGTCTCGAATGTAACTGACACTCGCTGCCGCATCAATCATCTTTATAGGAACCCCCTCCAACCAAGTATCAAATTCTTCTATTACCCTCAATTACCCTCATTTACCCTCAATTACCCTCAATTACCCTCATTCACCCTCAATTACCCTCATTAACCCTCAATGATCCTCATTTACCCTCAATTACCCTCAATCTCAAATATAAGTATAGACCGCCACCCTATCGAACTTCTGCTGAAATCTATATAATTAGTGATGTCATCGCTGTGACGTTAGTTTTCATGTTGGTGTATGAGGGATCAGCCGTAAATAATATTAGAATCGTTCAACGATCTAGTATCGTCCAACGTTCGCCTGCCTTACGAAATTCTTTGATAGAAATGCCATCTCCATGATGTTGGTACCTGCGGGATAGGTCGATCCGGACAAATTGAATTTTTATAGTATTGGAGGAGAATATTGGAGGGTCAGTGGTAAATAATATTAGAATTATTCAATGTTCGAGGATCGTCCATCGTTCGCCTCTCTTGCGAAATTCTTTCATAGAAATGCCATCTCTATGATAATGATGTTGTTACGCGCGAGATAGGACGATCCGGACAAATTTAATTTTTAGAGTATTGGAGGAGAATATTGGAAGGTTAGTGGTAAATAATATTAGAATCGCTCAATGTTCGAGGATCGTCCATCGTTGGCCTCTCTTACAAAATTCTTCCATATAAATACCATCTCTATGATAATGATGTTGGTATCCGCAAGACAGGACGATACGGACAAATTGAATTTTTAGAGTATTGAAGGAGAGTATATCTGCAGGCAAACGTTGGGCTATCCCCCTCACTCTCTCAAAAATATCGTCAGTTCGAAAATTTGATATATGTTCTTGTATTTACCCTGTATACCTTGACGTTCATTCGTTCGTGTCAATGATGTTATTATTTTATAGGTAAAAAGAAACGTAGGATTCAAGGGCATTGGTCAGACGTCAACTTCCCAGTCCAAGCTAATAGCCAATTACGGTTATATTTACTCGAGTCTGTAAAAATGGGTGTTCCGCAAGGATCTGTTTTTTTTTTGTTTTGTTAAAATTACCTTAGGCTGTTCTGGCACTTTTTGTTGTTGCTAAGCTCCAGCCATGATAGTCGGGCTGGTTGATCTTTGACCCTTTTTGAAAATTTTCCCTAGATCTAGAGAATCACTATCTCCATCTCTCTCTAACACACGGGCTCTTATGGGAGTTTCCAGTAGGATTATGGAATAATCCCTCAGATTTCAGCTACTTTCTTCGATAAAGTTATATTATGTTCCCCCATAACTCTTCAGGCTAATAGTTATATACTTTGTCGTATGCATATGATTGTAAGCCGAAATAGCTCAGTTGGGAGAGCGTCTGCCTGCGATACAGAAGGTCCCCGGTTCGAGCCCGGGCTTCGGTACAGAATTCGTGGTTGATAGAGATAATATATCGGTTTTTATGTATAAGTCCAAGTATTCTCCCAAAGTGGCACAATTGAATTCGCTCTATACTCTATAATCCCCTGAACTCATATACATTGATGCATGTTCATCTATATCAACTATGATTTTTGTTTTGTTTTTTCGAAGGGGTTCAGCGCACCATAGACGTTTTCAACATTTGCAGATATTATTCTTTTGTTAAATAGCAGTAGACGCAAAGTTTGGTTAGGTTGGGTTAATTTGAAAAAAGTATACTCTACAACTTTTACTGTCTTCTATATTTCGACAATGATTTCCATTTTTCCATAATGATTATTCTTCATTTATCATCCATAATGTGATATGCTGACATATGTCGCGAGATAATTTTCAATGAAATAACATAACGATCGCCAACATCCTGTACATGTATAGGAAACATACATTTTGTGATATTTCTTGAACACACAGTTGCTCTGGAAAAATACGTCTTATCTCTTCGATGTCCGGTACAATAATGAACCAATTGAAGGCAAAAGACTTAAATAATGTTTCACGTCAACAGCGCTCTCATATTGAGTAATACAAGATGAACAAAAAAATTATGCTTTTCTCAAAAAACTCAAACCGGTAGGGTGTAAGGTTGAATGATAGTAGCGCCACTAAGTGAGTAATACAAGAACCAAATTCAGCTGAGATGGAAAATTAAAAATCCAACGTCTTTGACATTAAATAAATGAAGAAATTCGGCTGTGTAAAATGTCTGAGATTTACTGTACTTTGAAATTTCGAATGATTATACCATTCCTTAAAAAACTGCGACGCAATTAATTTCTCAGAATCAGTAGCGAGACATAATTCCCGTTATTGATTGTTTATTCAGGTGTTGGTCAAATCTCGATTTCTGAGAAATTTGCTGCTACCATTATCGAATTCTTGGAATTTTCCGATGGTTAGCTAATTCCGAGAAGCAATAAAGACTTGAATTCTTAGAATCGGTACGCTCGAACCGTGGGAATATTTTGGGTGCTCAAGGCTAAATTATGGTGTGAATCAGGAAAGAAAATGGTTCATTTCACCTGGTATGGAGTGAAGTGGTTTAAATTTAAAAAAATATATTACTTCAAGTAAAAATAATATTATATCCTGAATTGATACGTGGAATTAATAAAAAATAGTTTTGGGAAAAATATTAAAGTTCAAGAATATTAGAGAATAATTATAAATATAACTACAATTATCATATTCATTTTCTGGTTTTCAGACGTATGTGAAATTCTCATTCCAAATCTTGAAGGAAGTTGAAAAAATCTAGAGCATTATGATTGGTTGACAAATAAATCCCAAACTTCAATCTCCTTAAAAGAAGGTTTCAAACGATGGTATTCTGAATGTTAGGTTGTTCGAAATCACTAGCAGTACCAGGGTGATCAAATTTATAATTATATGTGAGAACACTTCATGAAATCATAAAATAGTGTAAAATAAAATGTAAAATGGTGAAAATGGTGAAAAACATTCGAGTGAAAAATATTGAAATTTCAAAACATTTAGCAAAAATATATTTCGGTGATGTGGTGAAATTAATATTTAATTGCCTAGAACCAAATGAGTGATTGGGTTTATGGAAAATCTAAGAAGTACTCTATCCTGAAATAACTTAACATCAATAGTTTCAGAATTCCATTGAGAGCTGTTATGGTTCAGTATGGAGACATTTAGTGAAATCAAGAGTGGACATTTTCATTTTAGTTGGTGTTTGAGTGAAGTGTTTCAAATAAAAAAAGATTAAATTCCGACGTAGAGGAATATTTGTGAGTTTAAGAAAAATGGTAGTATACTCTCAATAATGAATACGTCAAGTGAATAATAGTAGTGGTGGTGGAAATATGAAAGTTCAATATTAATGGAATAATATTTCTATATCCGAAACACCCCAAACAATAGTGATTGATTCGTTCGTAGTGAATTATTCATCAAGAGTGTCCTGAAAATAATTATCGATTCCTCATATGTATCAAAGTCAGTATTTGAAAGTTCCCCATTATTTTATTTCCTAATGCTTGTGACAGTGTGAAATAGGGGAAGCAAATACTGAACAAAAGAAAATTAAGTAATATCTCAGAAACATTCATAATCAAAATAAATGTTTTTTTGTGTTAAGTATAGGTTCTCCAAATGTCTGACAAAAAAAAATTACACTCGACGAGTACTTGAATGGATAATATTATTTATAGTGGCTCGAATCTTATCTTCTCAACTACCTGAAACTATAAAAAGTACCAAATATATATGGAGCTTCAGAATACAGATTCAGGAAAATAGTTATTTATTGATTTGTTATGAATTCATCTCCTGTGTCTTGAAAATAATTTTCAATTCCTCATGTGTATTGAAGTCGTTATTCAGAAGTACCTTATTTTTCCATTACCCACTGCTTGTTGGAGTGTGAAATAGGGAAAGCGAATAATGAACTGAAAAAAATGTAGTAATATCTGGAAAACAACCGAAATCAAAATACAAATAATATTTTCTGATAACCTACCTACCCTCCCGGTATGCGAATTTTTGCAATTCAGAATAAAAGTCCAGGAATTTCCTAATTCAGATTAATAAATAGTGTCATAAAAGGATCGATGAAATAAAATACACCAAATCAATCGAAATCAAATCCAGAATATACAAAGTCGGCAAATTTACATTCAAACAAGAGGAATGAGGAACTGCCACTGATATATACCCTACATCTGGATGAAAACACACGACAAACTCGTAAAAATTTCGAACGTGATTTTAAACAGATATATGTCAGGTGGAGAATAACTTGAAACATATTCTCACTACCGTAGATGAAAATAAGGAGTAGAATAAAAATATCCGTACCTCATTCATGAATGAAAATACGCGAAAAACTCGTAAAAAAGACGAACGTGTCTAATTGCCTCATAACGAATATGTGTCAGGTGAAGAATAACAATATATTTTCACGTTCTTAGATGGTAGATGGAAATAAGCAACATAATTGAAATATATCCACTGATTTCATTGATAATTTTGGGACTCTATATTTGAATACACACAACAAATCAAAAAAATTGCGGAACGTGTCTAATTACTTTAAAATAGATATGTGTCAGGTGAAGACATATTTTAACGTTTTCACATCGCAATGAAGAGTAGAATTAATATTTTTCATCCCATTTCATGGATAATTTTAGAAAACTTGCAGCTAAAATATTATTTGGTACGCTGAATGATTGAAGAGTCAGGTAAACCCATTTTTCTAATGATGCTTCGAAATTGAGTTACAGAAAGAAACTAATAGTTTTAGGTAGTTGTTTCTCTTTATAATAAAAATATTCATTTATTTCAAGATTTTGTAATGGAAACGAATTATTCCTATACGACCATATATAATGTAAACTCTTAAAAATAAAGTAAAAGCCAACATTGGTGAAGTTCCATCAGCATTCTGCATACCAGGTTTTCGGGAAATATGTAGAAACATATAGCTACAGCCAAAGTATAATTTCAAAATAAGAAAGTTTATGTTCCAAAATCTTTTGAAATTATTCAAAGGAGAAAATAACAATTCTTTCCACTCAGTTTTAGAACTTAATTTAGCGCTGTTATGATTCAATTGATCAGGAGTGGGAATTTTTCCATTCAGTTGGTGTTGGAGTGAAGAGTTTCAAACAAAAAATAAAGATGAAATTCCGACGTACTTGTGAGTTCAAAAAAATAGTAGAATACTCTCAATAATAAATACGTCAAGTTGATAAGAGTAGTGTTTGTGGAAATATCAAAGTTTATATTTTATCTGAAACACCCAAATTGAAAATAGTGATTGATTCATTCGTAATGTTTCAGAGTGTTTCGAAAATAATTATCGATTTCGTACATGTACTGAAGTCACTATTCAAAAGTTTCCCATTATTTTATTTCCTAATGCATTCGACTGTGTGAATTAGGGAAAGCGAGTGATGCACTACGAAAAGTAAGTTAGTTTTCAAAAACCATCTTTAATCAAAATAAATATGAGTTTAGGTTCTCAAAATGTCTGACACTGAAAAAAATTTGCACTTGATCAATACTTATAAAAATGATATTATTCAAATGGAAATAGTTCTCATAGGCTCAAATATCATCTTCTCAATTACCTGAAACTGTAGAAAGTACCAAATAAAATATGGAACTTCAGAGTATTGACTCAATATTCTACCTAAAAGTCATTATTCAAAAATATCTGTTTTTTTTCACATCCTTCTGCTTTTTTCAGTGTAAAATAGAGAAAGCGAGTATTGAACTCTGTGAACACAGGAATATTCAACAAGTTGTAGTAAAATATGATTAATTTTTATTCTGAGATGTCACATATAAAATGTGAATATGCGGTGAATTTCTATTCACGCCATGTTATTTATAAGAAATAATGTTTCTTGTACATTTAAATCTAACGTGGTCATTCATGACCGATTGAATAAAGAGTCAAATTTCTAACTATTGATAAAGTATGCAGACTACATACCAAACATGGATTTCCATCTATGTCAATATATAAAGATTAGTGTTATAACAGTTCCAAAATATAATTGTCATCCACCAGATGGAATAAAAAAAAATCTTAAAGTACACAAAACATGAAAACTCTACTATATTTCATTTATTTCACGATCATGGGATTGAATACTCTTCACCTAATGAATTCAAATGTGGATGACTTCATTGTGACTAGAACTCAAATTATTCCAAGTATGAGATAGATGAGTATCATTCTAAAATACACGCGAGAGGCCGTTTCATTCATTCAACTCTCATTGTGAGGTTTGTCCTGATATCACATTTCATGTATGAGTTTCCGCATATTCTTTATCTGAGGTGCTGTTTCGACAGCATCCAGCTTCAAAAGTGTGGAAAGGAAAAGTAGAAATGATCCAATGGTCATCTAAGTGCAGATATTCGTAAGACTACACCCCCTCATTAATGTATTTACTGTACATAACGACTCAGTTCACAGCGTTCATACTATACTATTAATGCCCAAGATATCCCACTATAATGCCTATCAAGGCTTTTTTTCTCATATGTCTGGAACATCATTTTAGTTCATACATTGTTTTTCCATGCCGCATAACTAGATGCATTATTCATTTGTATCCATGCTGGGTTAGATCATGCCGCATATACATCTAGTTATGCGGCATGCCATGCTGGGTTAGATAACTAGATGCCATCTAGTTATCTAACCCAGCATATCTGCACTTAGATTACCATTGGGTCCTTGCTACTTTTCCTTTCCACACCCTTTTTGAAGCTGGATGCTGTCCAAACAGCACCTCAGATAAAGAATATGCGGAAACTCATACATGAAATGTGATATCAGGACAAACCTCACAATGAGAGTTGAATGAATAAGACGGCCTCTTCGCGTGTATTTTAGAATGATACTCGTCTATCTCATACTTGAAATAATTTAAGTTTTATTTACAATGGAGTCATCCAAATTTTAATTCATTGGGTGAAGAGTATTCAATCCCATGATCGTGAAATGAATGAAATATAGTAGAATTTCGTGTTTTGTGTACTTTCAGATTTTTTTTTATTCCATCTGGTATATGACAATTATATTTTAGGACTGTTATAACACTAATCTTTATATATTGACATTGGAATTCCATGTTCGGTATGTAGTTTGCATACCTTATCAATAGTTAGAAATTTGACTCTTTATTCAATCGGTCATGAATGACCACGTTAGATTTAAATGTACAAGAACCATTATTTCTTATAAATAACATGGCGCGAATGAAAATTCACTGCATATTCACATTTTATATGTGCCATCTCAAAAAAATAATCTTATTTTACTACAACTTGTTGAATATTCCTGTGTTCACAGAGTTTCTTCCAGAATTCATTCATACATTTCCATCGTTATAAGGAAATAGAAAATACGACACTTTTGGATAATGACATTTCTTCTTTTGAGTGCGTTTTTCGATGCCCAGTTGTTCTGACTTTCAGTCTAAATATTTTTTCCAATAAAACGATTGCGTTATAAATATAATATAATGACATTTATTATTTTAAGTGTTCCACATTGATAATTTGGATCATTTATATCTAGTTAGTGACAATTGGGTTTAATGTAGTGCTATACTATACATTCTGATGTAAAACGACCTTTTTGGACATTCATATAATAATTAAAAAAAAATATTTTGATTTCGGTTGTTTTCCAGATATGACTTTTTTTAGTTCATTACTCGCTTTCTCTATTTTACACTGAAAAGAGCAGAAGGATGTGGAAAAATAAGATGTTTTTGAATAATGACTTTCAGGTAGAATATTGAGTCAATACTCTGAAGTTCCATATTTTATTTGGTACTTTTCACAGTTTAAGGTTATTGAGAAAATGAGATTTGAGCCTCTGAGAACTATTTCCATATGAATAATATCATTTTTATAAGTATTGATCAAGGGCAATTTTTTTCCACTGTCGGACATTTTGAGAACCTAATCTCATATGTATTTTGATTATAGATGTTTTTTGAAAAATAACTTAGTTTTCGTAGTGCATCACTCGCTTTTCCTATTTCACACAGTCGAATGCATTAGGAAATAAAATAATGGGAAACTTTTTAATAGTAACTTCAGTACATGTACGAAATCAATAATTATTTTCAAAACACTCTGAAACAATTAATCATTACGAATGCATCAATCACTATTTTCAATTTGGATGTTTCAGATAAAATATAAACTTTGGTATTTCCACAAACACTACTCTTATCAACTTGACGTATTTATTATTGAGAGTATTCTACTATTTTTTTGAAATCACAAGTACAATACGTCGGAATTTCAACTTTCTTTTTTGTTTGAAACTCTTCACTCCAACACCAACTGAAAGGAAAAATTTCCACTCCTGATGAATTGAATCATGACAGCGCTAAATTGAGTTAAAAAACTGTTGATGTTAAATGTTTTCAGAACATAGGTTCTCTAGGATTTTCCATATACCCCAACCCCATCACTTATTTTGATCTGAAAGTCCATTTTTTATTTCACTACATCACCGAAATATATTTTTGCTGGAGGTTTCGGAGTTTTGATACATACACTCGGAAGTTCTTTTTTACATTGTCACCATTTCATATTTTTATTTTACACTTTGTGTTATGTTTTAATTCGCACTGAACACTTTTCCAGTTATGATTTCATGAAAAACTTTCATGAAGAATTATGAACGTGATCCTCCTAGTACTGCTAGTGATTTCGAACAACCTAACATTGATTTCGTTGAATACTTGGACATTCACAATATCATCGTTTGAAACCTTATTTCGGGGAGATTGAGGGTTGGGATATACTTGTCAACCAATCATAAAGCTATAGATTTTGTCAACTTCCTCTCAGATTTGGAATGGAAAAATCAAATATGTCTTAAGACTAGGAAATAAATATGATCATTATAGATGTCTGCATAATTATTCCCAATAAGGTAATAACATTATATATTTTTCCCAACACCATTTTTCATCCATTCCACGTATTAATTTGGCATAGAATATACGATTTCTGCACTTATAAATATTTTCTTATTGAACACTTCACTCCACACCAGATAAAATGAAAGATTTCCTCCCCAGATTTTAGAGAATATTTCAAAACTGAATCATAATGGCTTCCATTGGAATTCTCAACTCTTAAAAAAAAATCAGTATATAAGTATGTCTTTTATGATTTTCGTAAACCACATTAGGTACTTATTCTATTTCAACAGTTCATTATTCATTCCACTATTTCACCAAAATATATTTGGGATATAGGTTTTGGAATTTTCAATTTATTCACCATGTATTATGTACAACTCACACTGTACACTTTTCCGTTTATAAAGTGTCTTCACATAAAGAAGCATGATTTTGAACATTCTGACACTATTAGTTTTTTTGATGAAACTAACCCTGATTTCGTAGAATACCTGTATACTCTGAGGACCATATAAAATCCAAAAATATTGAAAGAAATAAAAACAAAAAACTTGGAGATGCGTGCGCAACTATTTTAATCTATCCACCAGTATTTCTCGATTTGAGAGTTGCAATCGGACTGTAGCCCCTGGAATATTTTCTTCACATTCGGATATGTTTCCATAAGCACTGATATCGTTTTCTTTTCGAACATCTTCGGAAGGAATGGCAATATCCGCACATGAAGCACCTTTGGTGTAATACGATGGATATGTACTGAATTGATTCATCGATATGCACAGAGTGGAAAGAATTGTAATTTTCTGCTTTGAATAATTTCAAAAGATTTTGGAACATAAACTTTCGTATTTTGAAATCATACTTTGGCTGTAGCTCAACTGAATATTTCTTCCCCGAGTTCTGTGTTTCTATATATTTCCCGAAAACCTGGTATGCAGAAGGCTGATTGAACTTCACCAATGTTGGCTTTCACTTTATCTTCAAGAGATTGCATTATATGGTCACATAGGAATCATTCGTTTCCATTATAAAATCTTGCAACAAATGAATATTTTTGATATAAAAGGAAACAACTACCTAAAACTATTAGTTTCTGTAATAAAATTTCATCCTGGAACTTAATTTCAAAGCATCATTAGAAAAATGGGTTTACCTGACTCTTCAATCATTCAGCGTTCCAAATAATATTTTGGCTGCAAGTTTTCTAAAATTGTTCATGAAAGGAAATGAAATAAGTTCATTCTACTCTTCATTGTGATGTGAGAACGTGAAAATATGTCTTTACCTGACACATATCTATTTTAAAGTAATTCTGCAATTTTCTTGATTTGTTGTGTGTATTCAAATAGAGTCCCATAATTATCAATGAAATCAGTGGAGAGATTTCAATTCTGCTCCTTATTTCCATCTACCATCTAAGAACGTGAAAATATGTTGTTATTCTTCACTTGACACATATTCGTTATGAGGCAATTAGACACGTTCGTCTTTTTTACGAGTTTTTCGCGTATGTTCATTCATTAATGGGGTACGAATATTTTTATTCTACTCCTTATTTTCATCTACGGTAGTGAGAATATGTTCCATGTTATTCATCACCTGACATATATCCGTTTAAATGCACGTTCGAAATTCATTCAGATGTAGGGTAAATATCAGTGGCAGTTCCTCATTCCTTGTGTTTGAATGTAAATTTGCCGACTTTGTATATTCTGGATTTGATTTCGATTGATTTGTTGTATTTTATTTCTTCGATACTTTTATGACACTATTTATTAATCTAAATAAGGAAATTCCTGGACTTTTATTCTGAATGGCAAAAGTTCGCATACCGGGAGGGTAGGTAGGTTATCAAAAAACATTATTTGTATTTTGATTTCGGTTGTTTTCCAGATATTATTTAATTTTTTTTCAGTTCATTATTCGCTTTCCCTATTTCACACTCCAACAAGCAGTGGGTAATGGAAAAATAAGGTACTTCTGAATAACGACTTCAATACACATGAGGAATTGAAAATTATTTTCAAGACACAAGCGATGAATTCATTACAAATCAATAAATTACTATTTTCATGAATCTGTAATCTGAAGTTCCATATATATTTGGTACTTTTTATAGTTTCAGGTAGTTGAGAAGATGAGATTCGAGCCACTTAGAATCATTTCCATATAAATAATATTATCTGTACAAGTACTCGTCAAGTGTTATTATTTTTTGTCAGACATTTGGAGAACCTATACTCAACACAGAAAAAAACATGTATTTTGATTATGAATGTTTTTGAGATATTACTTAATTTTCTCTAGTTCAGTATTTGCTTTCCCTATTTCACACTGTCAAAAGCATTAGGAAATAAAATAATGGGGAACTTTCAAATACTGACTTTGATACATATGTGAAATCGATAAATATTTTCAGGACACTCTTGACGAATAACTCACTACGAATGAATCAATCACTATTATTTGGGGTGTTTCGGATATAGAAATATTATTCCATCACTATTGAACTTTCATATTTCCACCACCAATACTATTATTCACTTGACGTATTCATTATTGAGAGTATACTACCATTTTTCTTAAACTCACAAATATTCCTATATGTCGGAATTTAATCTTTTTTCATTTGAAACACTTCATTCAAACACCAAAAGAAATAAAAAAATCCATTCTTGATTTAACTAAATTAATGTCTTCATACTGAACCATAACAGCTCTCGATGGAATTCTGAAACTATTGATGTTAAGTTATTTCAGGATAAAGTACTTCTAGGATTTTCCATAAACCCAATCACTCATTTGGTTCTAGGCAATTAAATATTAATTTCACCACATCACCGAAATATATATCTGATGAGGTTTTGTGATTTCAATATTTTCCACTCGAATGTTTTTCACCATTTTCGCCATTTTACATTTTATTCTACACTATTTTATGATTTCATGAAGTGTTCTCACATATAATTATAAATTTGACCACCCTGGTACTGCTAGTGATTTCGAACAACCTTACATTCAGAATACCATCGTTTGAAACCTTCTTTTGAGGAGATTGAAGGTTGGGATTTATTTGTCAACCAATCATAATGCTCTAGATTTTTTCAACTTCCTTCAAGATTTGGAATGAGAATTTCATATACGTCTGAAACCAGAAAATGAATATGATAATAATAGTTATAGAAAAATCGAATTAAACGGTTTTCTTCACATAAAGGATTCAATATAAAATTGAACCAGAAAATGGTAGATCTCAGGTGAAAAACAACTACTTTCCTGGCAAATACCACGCAGAACATTGAATGATATTCACCTGAAAATCCATGCATACTTCCATATAATATCAATGGACATTGAATGCAAATGTTTCTTTCTGATAAGCTCGATTATGTTTAATTTATGTCGTGTTCACCTAACAATCCGCATACCGGTTTCAGGCTTCTTGGCCCTCATCAGTACGGAGCAGTCAACCAGCCAAAGGTGCAAAGAACTCTGGCTGAAGTGAGACACAACGTAAACAAACCATCATCGATCTTGTAACACCTATAGGTACGCCGGAAAAGATAAACTTTAACTGGCGGTACCTAGTGACAGAAAGAAACACTCCGAAAATCTCCCACCTCGATAGGTTTCTAAATAAAAGATTCCTTCTCAGTAGGAGTGGCAAGCCCGTCTAGCATATAGTGAAAGAAAAGTGCCATGTGAAGTGGAATGAATAGAAAAATCGAATTAAACGGTTTTCTTCACATAAAGGATTCAATATAAAATTGAACCAGAAAATGGTAGATCTCAGGTGAAAAACAACTACTTTCCTGGCAAATACCACGCAGAACATTGAATGATATTCACCTGAAAATCCATGCATACTTCCATATAATATCAATGGACATTGAATGCAAATGTTTCTTTCTGATAAGCTCGATTATGTTTAATTTATGTCGTGTTCACCTAACAATCCGCATACCGGTTTCAGGCTTCTTGGCCCTCATCAATTTTATATTGAATCCTTTATGTGAAGAAAACCGTTTAATTCGATTTTTCTATTCATTCCACTTCACATGGCACTTTTCTTTCAATAATAGTTATATTCATAATTATTCTCTAATTTTCTTGAACTTTCATATTTTTCCCAAAACTATTTTTTATTTATTTCACGTATCAATTCAAGATATACTATAACATTATTTTTACTTGAACTAATAATATTTTTTCACTTAAACCACTTCACTTCAAATAAACGATTTTCTTCCCTGATTTTACAGAATGTTTTCAAACTGAATCATTATGGATTTTTGTAAACCACATTACTTATTCTGTTTCAACAGTTCATTATTAATTCCTCTACTTCACCGAAATATATTTTGGCTATAGGTTTTGGAATTTTCAATTTATTCACTATGTGTTGTGTTACAATAATTCACACTGTACACTTCTCCGCTTATAAAGTGTTTTACATGAAGAATCATGATTTTGAACAGTTTTTTTTATGAAAGTAACCATGATTTCGTAGAATATCTGGACACTCTGAGGACCATATCAAATTTAATACTCACTGAGTAGAATAAAAACGACAGAACTTGGACCTACGTGCGCACTATTTCAGTCTTTCCACTATTCTTTCTCGGTTTGATGTGCCTGGAGTTGCAATCGAACTTGTAGCTCCCGGAATATTTTTTCACATTCGGATACGTCCTCATAAGCATTGATCTTGTTTCCAGCTTGAACATCTTCGGGAGCACTGGTAATATCCGCACATATAGCACCTTTGGTGTAGGTAATACGGTGTACCCATATATTGAATTCATTCATCGTTATACACAGAGTGGAGATAATTTTAATTGTCCCCTTCGAATGAATTGTTTGTTTCGTTTTGAAATTGTTTTTGACCGCAAACTTAGTGGCAAAGCAACCCTCGAAAGTCAGAGACTGGAGAATAATTCCAAAAGATTTAGGTGTGTTTGGGAAATAAACTTTGTCATTTTGAAATTATAATTTGTAGCTCAACTAAATATTTCTTTCCCGAAATTTTATGAGTCTATATATTTCCCCAAAACTCGATATGCAGAAGGGTGATACAAATTCACCAATGACAGGATCTACTTCATAAAAATATAAAGACCAATGATTTATTTTGTAGTAGAAATGTTTCATTGAATCAACCAATCTTCACACCTTTTTCAGAGTTTGCACCTATAGCAATTTCTCGTTGGGAGGGTTTCTTAACCAATTCCAGAAATCTAGATTTTGCGTTATAAGGTCATATTATCTTTTTTTATACTCTGTTCATCTTTTTCCAAATTTTCCCGGTAATCCATGGATAAGTTGGACTCTTCCTCTACCATTGGTGTTGAAATTGTCTCGGAACTTCACCAACTTCACAGGAATACTGTAATTTTCCGGAACACTGACTTTTTTTCAGAACACCATCATTTTCTGTTGCACTGGAGGTCCCCGGCACAATTTTCTGATAATATGAAGAGAATGTCCCTACGTATTCTATAGATTCGTCACTCATTACCAGATGAAGAGATTGTTCATCTCCTCGTTTACGCATATGTGAGATCAGCTTTAGGGATCTGGGTGTGAAGGATTTGTTCTTTTCTAAACTTTTTGTTTTCATTTTTGCAACTTCATGTGTACTATAGCTCAACTGAATATTTCTTCCCCTTGTTCTAAGTTGGTATATATTTCCCCCAAAATATGGTTTGTAAAAGGGTGATAGAAATGCACCAATAACAGTTTGGCTATGACTTAATAAAATTATGTACTTTATGAGGAGGGGTTTTTCAACCAATAACAGAAATCTAGACTTTGTGCTATCAGGCCATCTAAGAATATTACGTTTCCATCATTATATCTCAAAAACAAGGAAATGTCTAGAAATCAGAAAATACATATACTCCTGATTTTTAAATCTATAAACCTACCTGAAACTATCAGTGACGATAACAAAAGCGCGACCCTGATTCCAAATCACCGTTAGAAATATATATTTACCGTGTTTTTTAATTATTCAGCATATCAAGTGATATAGTTGCAAGTTTTACAGTATTCTTAACGAAATTCATTTATTCTCCGTATTTCCGTCTAGGAACGTAAAATTATATAGGAGTCCGCCTGACACATATCTGTTCAAACACGTACGACGTTTTAACAAGTTCGTTGTGTGTTTTCATTCAGATGTTTGGTCAATATTAGAGTTGAGACACGTTCCACATTTCTTATGAGTTCATATACAATGTGTTGTCTTCAAAGAGAATTATATTTTTATATTCTGGATACAACTGTGGTTGAATATGGGATTTCAATTTTATCGATATCATTCTATAGCGTATATTAGTGTGAATTGGGGAATTCCTGGAATTTTATTTTGAATCTCAAAAGTCCTCAATCCGGGACGGTAGTTAAGTGGGGGTTAGGGGTTGATCCTTAAATTCATACAGTTTTCCCATAGGAATCCTGAATTTTTTAAATCCCAAATCTGAAGTGTCTAGCTCCAAGGGTAGATTAGAGTTCAGGTTAGAAAAAAATGGGGTTAGAAGGGGTTGATCCTTAAATTCATACAGTTTTCCCATAGGATATCCTGGAATTTTTTTAAATCCCAAATCTGAAGTGTCTAGCTCCAAGGGTAGATTAGGGTTAAGGTTAGAAAAAAATGGGGTCAGGAAGGGGTTGATCCTTGAATGTGTACACTTCTCCCATAGGATATCCTGAAATTTTTTCAAATCCCCAATCTGAAGTGTCCGGCTCCAAGGATTAGGGTTGAGGTTAGGAAAGAATGGGGTGGGGACTGGGTTGAATCCTTGAATGTGTACACAATTTTTTCAAATCCCAAATCTGAAGTATGTGGCTCCAAGAGTAGGGGATGAGGGGAGGTGGAGTGGGGAGTAGGAGAGTTTGAATCCTTCTGAATTCTCATCAGATAACTACTAGTGTGATCCCATAAAAAAAGCCTTGTGCATGGGAAACACTGTAACATTGATCCACACCGCGTAATCACATATTGTGGTGACAGTTGCATAGTTTTTTTTGGGGGGGAATGTTATGAAGATATGGTTTTCAGAACAAAAGTGATGTTTTGGCTATTTATAAATTGGTGTATGTCTTTTCTAGGAATGGATTGGATCCACTTCTTTGTTTTATTCTTAAACATGTTGAGCGATTTCAATCATTTGATTATATTGGGTGATTCGTTATATAATTTGGGACCAAGGTAAGTGAAACAACTCAAGCCTATAGCTTTTTCCGGTCGAGGTACAATCATCCTTCTATCGGTGTTATGTCTGGTGTTGTACAAATGGTTGGTATGCTTTGAAGTATTTCTATCTTTGTGTTGTTTCAATAAAATAATTCTAGTATAGAGCTGGTTGATGTCGAAAATTCGAGTTCCACTGTATAAAATATCTGTTGAGTATTGGCGAGGTTTTTGTAAATAACTTTCAGTATATACTTCTGTATTTTCTTCAGGTTATTCTTGAAATTAGTTGACGTTGCTCCCCAGGCTATAATACCATGCGTTAGGTGGCTTTCAACTAGAGAGAAGTATAATGTTTTCAGTAAATTCAGGGGTAAAGTGTTTGATCAGAATTTAAATCTGTATATCATTGGTCTGAGTTTTTTTTATCACATATTCAATATGTTCGTCCCATCTGAGGTGGTTATCTAAGTAGATGCCAAGGTATTTTATATTTTCAGCAGATTTCACTGTTAGGTTCTCGTTGGAGTTGTTTTTTATGTGCAGCTCTTCGTATTCAGGTAAGTATATGGAGTAAGAGGAAAAAGGTACAAATAATGTTTTTTTCAAATTGGCCGTTAAAAGTTTATCATCAAGGTAGCTGAAGATTAATGATGTGTCATCTGCAAATGTTGTTATCTTTCGTTTAGATATATATTGAATAGGAGGGGACCTAGGGTTGTGCCTTGGGGTACTCCATATTCTACTGTTCGCATAGCACTCAGCTCGTCTCCAATACGTACGACCTGTTGCCTTTTTTGTAAGTAACTTGTGGACAATTTGTGCTAGTTTCCTCTAATTCCAATATTTTCAATGCACTGGAGTAAATTGATGTGGTCAACAGTGTCGAACGCCTTGGGCAGGTCAACAAAGATACACATAGAATATAGCTTTTTATCAACTGAGTTGTTGATAGTACTTATTAACCTGGCTATAGCATCCGATATTGACCTATTTTCTCGGAATCCAAATTGTAAATCAGAGAGTAGATGAAACCGGTTCAGATAACTATCAAGGAGCTTTTTTTATATTTTTTTCGAAAATTTTCGCTAGACTAGATATTATCGATATAGGGCGGTAATTTAATGGGTCTGTGTGGCAGGCATTCTTGTATATGGAGGTGATTACTCCCACTTTGAAGACTTCCGCAAAAATACCCACAGTAATTTTCTTATTTATTATATAAGAGGTTTAGATATGGTGTTTTTTAAATATTTCAACGTTTCCGACCTGATACCGTCTACTCCTGCAGCTTTTTTGTCTTTCAATGTTTCAATTGTTTGAACTATTTCAGTTTCATCAGTCATCATCATAACTATAGAGTTGAGTATTCTTTCTAGTATTTGCGGTTCTTTGGATGCTCTGTTGTTCAATTTAATTTTTATATTGTCCGCCGGAAATTCACCTATAACGGAGAATTTTTTACAAAAGACGTCTGCCATTTGATTTGGGTTGTTTATGATTCTTCCATTTAATCATACTTGCTTTTTTTGCCTATCATTCCATTCAAACTGTCCCATATTATTTGTTGTTTTTGTTTTCATAAACTTTTTTCGAATAGTAATCTTTTTTTGTTTGTTTCATCAAATCATTGAGTTTATTCCTATAGCTTTTATAGATTTCAATATTTTCCTGTGTATAATGTTTCTTCATTAATTTAAATAGTTCGTAATTTTTGTTCATGGATTTGACCAGACCATGGATTTCTTTTACATGTTTTCGAATTATATTTGATAGTTTCTTGACATGTTTTTGAGTAACCTTCCACAGTCTGAAAATTAAAATATAATCAGGAAAATCTATACAAGTGTAGAAAGGGAAAACTAATTAGTTCACCCCGATAAGTTATTGCGTTCACCAAATTATATTTCCTATATAAAAATGATTCAATTAGTCAATAACTTGCCGTTTTCTGAATTTGCCTATCGAAAAAATTTGTTAAAAAATTCAAAAGATACTTCTATATATAGTTTTGGCTTGACGTTTCGGGGACTATATCTGCCCCCGTTCTCAGTATATTAATGAACGATTTGGTGGCTTGGTTAATATCTGGTGTTGAGTAAACTTCAAAAAAGTTTTCATTTTCCAGAATATTTTTATATTTTTTGTAATCCAGGTTTTTTTTTAATTTTTTCACTAACTGGTATTTCTGTCTTTCCAGGAAAAATGCAGTGGATAGCTGGAGAGCGGTGATCAGTTATGTCAGATTCAAGTACCAATGATATTATTTCACTTTTTAAGGACGATTTCTGCCTAATAAAAATATGGTCTATGCACGATTTTTCATTGCCCCTTACCCTTGTATTTTCGTTAATTGCACTAACAAAAGTTGATTCTACGAGCATATTCAAATAATCATGGGTAATTGTGTTGTTTGTGTCTAGAATGTTAATGTTGAAATCTCCAGCAATAATTTGGAGATCATAATTTTTTTAAATTTTTTCCACGTAAGTTGAGAAGTATTCAAGAAAATGTTTTTCGCATGTAGATGGGGGCCTGTATATGGAGCTTATCAGTATTTTATGTTTATTTATGTTTGCAGTAATTTCTATAATATTGAACTATTTTACTGAAACAACAGAAGATGTACAATTTAATGTTGTCTTTAGAAAAAATTAGAACCCCGTCGTTTTAGTTGATTGTACCTTCGTTATAAAAATGGACGTATCCCGGTTTTGAGAATATAGAAATGTCAGGAATTTGTCTCGTTTCTGTTTCTATCTGATGTAGTAATAAATTCAATTCGTCCATGTTCTTTCTGGAACTGCTTATATTCATCAAAAACAAACTTATATTGAAATATTTCTTGATTTTATTTAGTGATTTGTTGTATCCTGATATATTTTCCATTACCTTGGTTTCAATCGACTCGACTTTGAAGCTCCTGATGTAATCATCCATTTTCGATTTAACAAAATTGCTGGAGCGTTTGAGATTTGTTGTTACTTTCATCTCTTCGTATGTGTCGATGATGAGTTGGAGCGAAGTTTGATTGAGGATGGGTTTTCTAAGTGGAGTTTTCCTTTCTTATTTCCTTTCGGAAATTTGGGATGGTCCAGTTTCTCGGTGTAGTTTGATTTCTCTAGTGAGTAGTATTCTTTGATGATATTTTGTGTTGGAGTGGCTGGTTGACTGTTTCCTTTGATTATTTTGGTTTCTTATATTCCATTTCTTTCCAAATCATCTACTGAATATGCATTCCCATCGATTATTAGTTTACTGCCTCTTATGTAACAGTCTTTTCCATTTTGTTTTTCATAAGCCTGGTGGTGTCTTAGTGTTCTGAAATCTTCCCGTTATTTAATGGTTAAGTCATTAGAAATAGTAATTTTGGTTCCTTTCAGTTTTGCAGCGTTTTTTTTAGGATCTGCTTCTTTTTTAGGTGAGAAATGAATTCCACTTTGACTGGGCAGTTATTCGTTTTTCCAAGACAGTATGTGTTATTTATATCTCTTTCAGAAAGTGCAATTTCTAATAGTTTTTTTAATTCATCTGCAATCGCATTGGCTTGTACTTCTTCGTTTGTTTTATTGAGTCCAAAAATAACGATATTGTTGAGTTTATGATCTCTTTCAAGGATCACCAACTTTTTTTTCAGAGCACTGTTTTCTACTTCTTAGAGTTTGATTTTGCTATTTAGATTTCAAATTTTCAGTGGTAGACGAGTCTCACTTGCAATTATTGTATTCTTGAGTTCGTCCTTGCTTTTCTGGATCTCATCTAGGATTTGTCTAACTGCAGCATCATTCACTATTTAAATTTGATGTTCTCTTTGTAAAGGGTATGGCTAGCTTTATATCGTATTTCTTTTGGGTTTCCTTATCAGAGAGTGAGGACTTTTTTGTAGGGCTCACCTGTTCGAATATTACTGTGTATACTTTGTAAAACGTAAAGTGCTGAATAATCTTTTCAACTGGTAAATTAATTAAATATTACTGCATACGTAACAATGGTCTATAGACTCACTGGCAGAAGTTGGTGGATTTTTTGGTATTTGTAGTCAACACTTTTCACTTTCGTCACAGAGAGCCACTTTTCACGTGTGTTTACTGTAAAGGTTCACTCACGATTGAATATATATGAATATACATACATATACATATATATATATATATATATATATATATATATATATATATATATATATATATATATATATTAATGGAATCAGGGAGGGAAACCCTGAGATATATATCTCAAACGATATGGCCATCAAACAGCAACAATACTACAAAATTCTGAGGAAATATTTGTACCTGGATATACATAAAACATATATATATATACATAAAAAAATCATAAGCTCCACGTGGACGGTAAAATTGATAGTGTTGAGGACTTGGAACAAAGCGAAAACGACGAGATAATTGGTGAAAAATCCACCAGTGCTCCAGGAACATCCTCCCTTACAAAACTAAACCAGGGAATTTCCAAAGGTTTTTGAAAAACAGTTACTGACAAATACAAGGAATCAAAGACAAACATCCACCGCATCCCCAGTTTTCCCACCCACCGAAATAGTGGAAAAAACTCAGACAAAAAAAGACTCGAAGGATAAACCTAACATTGAAACCTGTTCTAAGGTATTGAAAAACCCCACAAAAACACCAATTATTCTTAAGTTCAACCATTTATTCATTACTTCCATTCACAGCTTGATGATCTTTAATGTTTTAACTTCACTAGTTTTGGACAATTTCACAAAACTTTATCCTTTGAACAGTATGCACCAAAGAACCCAGTAAAGTACTTCAAGGAATATGGATCAACACTCCATCACTGGAAATATAGAAACATATATACACATTAGAAACCACAGGAGAGTGCTCTCAAATCCTGGATGTAAATAAATCTAACTCCAACTTTAAAGTAGTAGCTATTCTTATCAAATCTGAATTCCGATATCGATCTGATCATTTTAACTGGAGCCTGACAGATACCAGACACTAGCTTGCATCAAATTAATGGATTTGAATCAGTACATAATGATGGTAGATACAACCAAAATGACTGTGTTGTAATATATATGTAAAAAACATTTAAAGCTATTCATACAAAATCATACAACTATATTATAATATAAATACATTATCGATGAAAGTACACCTGAATAAAAATCGTCGTACCATAATTTCTGCGCTATACAGATCACCCGATACAATTCAAAAGAATTTATTACAAATCTACAAAACTACCTCGACAATCATGACAACAATTCAGAAGAATTATACATTTTCATTGAAGATCTAAACATCGATATCTTGGAATTCGATCACAATACAATTGAATACACAAATCTTCTGAAGGAATTCGGCTACACCTCAACTATAAATAATCCAAGAAGACGCAAAACATGCTTAGATCATATATTTATAAAAGCAAAAAATAACATTATAGAAAACATACTACCAATTGTATTTCAAACAAATATAACAGACCACTCAACCTATCTTATACATGATATTTAACACGAAGAACTCAAAGAAAACAGCAAGCATTATATCGAATCAATGAACATAAATACACTGAAAAATAGCAAACACTCCTTGGACTAATGTATATAATCATTATCTAATGCAATTGAGGAATCCACAGAAAAAACGTCAAATAGGAAGAAAACATACAAAAATCGCGCCATGGATCACTAATGCTTTACTCAAATCCATAAATACAAAAAACAAACTACATAAAAATTTGACTAAAAATCTTAACAACTTGCAATTGAAACTGCAATATAATAAATATAAAAACAAATTAACCAAAAAAAACCACAGATAGAAAACAATAATAATGATTAAAAAAATTATGGATGTAGTAAAAAAACTCAGCAAAAGTAACAAATCTCAAAAAAACATTGACGTTGTTGAAAATAACACAACTCATCAACGATAAAAAATATATTACCAATGAATTCAACAGAGAGTTTGCATCCATTGGAATAACACTAGCAAGCAACATAAGTAAAACAACAAACTATACATCAACTAATAAAAACGTGGACAATTCTATGGTTCTTCTGCCTATAGACTCTGAAGAGCTGCACAGCATTATTCAAAATATGAAAATTAAGAAAGCTGCTGGTATAGACAACATCAGATCAGAAACTATCAAATCAATAGCATGCCACAAAGGAACAAACATACAACATGATAAACACCCCCCTTTGCGTCGCTCAGTCGGGTAAAAAAGGGGACCCAACTATAATCACAAATTATCGCCAATCTCTCTTATAACCAACATTTCCATTTTTTTAGAAGAAGTCGCATAGTCTCTTTTTTGAATGAATATAATATAATTTCTAATCATCAATTTGGGTATCGAGAAAAGAAATCTACCAAGGACGCAATATTTACTTTAAAATAACCGAGGTCTCAATAATAGCGAACATTGTCTTTGCGTATTTATGGACCTCTCCAGAGCATTCGACACGGTTCTCCATGGTTTGCTTTTGAAATCGCTTGAAAGCATAGGTGTGTAAGAGGACGAAGCCTGAAACTATTTGAAACTTACCTCTCGAATAGATACAGCGAGTAAAACTCGACCAAGTTATCAGCGAAATGAGAAAAATTGAATACGGAATACCACAAGGCACTGTCATAGGACCCATTCATTCCATTATTTATGTGAATTATACTCTCTTCAAAGTGTTGGATTTATTCTTGGTTTCGCTGATGATACGGCACTTGGGAGGTACTGAAAGAAAAAACACAAAATGATTTCAGAAAAATAAAAACATTCTTATTTGATAAATTACTAACAGTGAACTTAAAAAAAAACAACTACATCCGGTTTAGCTGCAACAGAACTCGACCACCGATATTCGATTAATCAACCGTGAATATATGATATATTTCACCACTCAATGTAATTAAATATCTGGGAGTCATAATCGATTCACACTTAAGGTGGGGCGCACATATCAAATATATCATAAAGAAACTACCAACTATTTTATATAGATTTAGGTAACTTGGAAAAATATTACCAGCCCACCTCCTAAAAACACTATAATACTATGCACTAGCGAAAAACTGGGATGGGGAGCTGCAGCAAAAACCTACATACATCTTTTAGAGATAAGTCAAAAACGCTTTCTCAAGCAATTTTTTTTAAATCGACGATACGACTCAGATCAACTTTACCTAGAAACAGAAGTCATGGACACCAGAGAACTATATTCTTTTCTCACACTAACAAAATATCACACAACACAACAAACATCAGTAGTAGCCATCCTTAATATACAAGAAATCGAAATCAGCACCCAGTTCCCTATATAAGGAAAACAACACAATGATCCTTTGATTATTGGACACCGAACTTTTATAATAAATTACCTGAACGGTTAAAAAAATTAGTATATCCTACGCAATTCAAAAATGCACTGAAGAGATTCATTATTGAGAATCCAGACAACTAGTCCATCATTTTGTTTGTTTAGCCCAAGTTAGCTAAACAAAATCCTGGATCCTAGTATGTTACAGTGTTCTGCTCACTTAAACGAGCAGAAATTTATTATCATCTTTATAATCATTATTTTATAAAATATGTCTTCATTTTCCACTGTTTGTTATATGTAATAATCAACCATATTGTTAGATACTGTATATGACTATCCCTTTTTATGTAATAACTTCTGTTGACCATTTTTTTTCAGAGCATAACCATATTAGGTTTATAACTATATTATTCACAACCACATTTTCAATACTGTATATCACTTAACTTTTTATGTGATAATTTTTATTGAAAATATTTCATGGCATAACCATACAATCGGCAGCGAAACGCAACAACACTTATCGCTTATCAGCTTTATTATTTTATTCATTCATTCATTTTATTTTTTGTGAGATTGTGAGATGATTTGTTGTTGAATAAAGAATTTTATATATATATATATATATATAAAAAAAAAATTTTGTTAGCTTTAGTTTAAGAGATTGTTTTTACATAATTTTAAAGTTCTATTTCCTTTATAAGCCTATGTATGATATGAATAGATGAAAATGTCCAAATTATATAACCCAATCAATTTCATACACTGTCAGAATGATTACAACCCATAATTCTTCAAAAGACAACAAAAAGTCTAGATTTACAAAATTTTGCTGAATAAAATGTGATCTACAAATTTATGAATTTGAAACATACAGTATATGAAATTGTAGCTAACTTAAAGTAGCCAATGGTAGAACAGCAAACTTCTTGATGACAATAGCCAATCAGGACACAGATGGTCACATGTAGAATTTGAAATTGTAAGAGAATAAGAGCGTGAAAGTGTCAGAGGCAATTATTATTGAAATTTGGACATAGTTGATAAGAATGGAAAAATAGTTTTATGTATAAGTTATGACACATAACCATAAACAGTGAAAATGTGACAATATAGTGCGCGAATTCAAAAATTCGAATCAGAGGGAAGGAACAAAAATGGTATCCAGGTGACAACAAACAAAGCCACAAGGGGAGATCGAAAATAAATTTAAAACGAATGCGACGTTATATTTTTGGGAGAAAGAAAAATGGAATAATTTCCACATTATAAGTGGAAACCAAGATTACCTTATTTGTACACCGTATACATGTATCCAAGGCTGATTGCTAAATTTGTATGGTCCTTTTCTATTTGGTATT
Organism: Gonioctena quinquepunctata; assembly: GCA_018342105.1. Taxonomy (NCBI): domain Eukaryota; kingdom Metazoa; phylum Arthropoda; class Insecta; order Coleoptera; family Chrysomelidae; genus Gonioctena; species Gonioctena quinquepunctata. The sequence continues at coordinate 49,134 of JAFIRS010002497.1, read as the reverse complement.
GGAGTTCCTGATAGCATTGGAGTGAAAGGGAATCCAAATCCTGGCGTGTATTGAACAGCGACAGTTCCAGACAGGTATAAATCTTCCATAGTGCACATTCCGAACTGAACAATTTCACTAATAACGCATATTCCATCGGAAGAACTTTATTTCAATTGATTTCGGACTATTAAAGAAATTTCCACTTTCAAGGTAAAAGTGAGGTTGTGTATATTTTACCAATAAACTTTTCTCATGATTATCCATGAATATTTGTAGATTCACCTTAGAGTAAGTTATCTTTCGTAGGCCAGGTAAAATTAAGTTTTCCTGAATAAAGGAAATAATTGCTTTTTGATACTCTGTCGTTCGTTTTCTACATGATCAACAATCATACTTATGACCATTGAATAAATAGAAATTTGACATATCTAGCAGAGGCTAGTGGCTCAATTGCCTGAACCGGCTATCTGAGACAAGAGGCGTACCAACTGTGCTTAGCTGTGGAACAGGATAACAATTTTTGGAGGAGATTGAAAAAAGTTAGGAAAGAGAAGCCACGTTGAAAATTGTAAGAAAAGTATTATTATTATTAAAAAAACCTGTCATTAAAAATTCCCGAACGAGAAAACTCTTGAAAGGCTGAACAGAAGAAGTAAATAGACAATAAAAATTCCACCTACCTGGTCCAGGAAATAAATCCTTGGAAGGAGTGCAGGTGAGCTGTCATTGAGATCCCAGAAATACGTCTACGGAACTGGAAACCTCAACAGAAAGCAGCAACAAGGTATACTAATATCCGATCTCACCAGAGTGCAACTTTTCACATGAAACCAATAACTTTACGTGTCTAAACCAATGGTTATACTGTTTGGCTGAACTTTCATCATGAAATTCCATGCTCAAAGACTGAAAATAAGTTCAAACTTTCTTTCTCAATTTTTCATTATCACAAACATTGAAACAGCACTATTTTATATCATTGTTTTGCTAGTATAAGGTAGCTATCGCAGAGTAGGGTATATATAAGTCTTGTTTTGAATAAAAACCAACAATTCGATTAATCTTTTCAAACTGGTGTTTAATTTTTAATTGCTAACCTCACTTCTCCCACTGAGCAGCTTTTCTTATCGAATCGTCAGTGCCATAGTAGGCAACACCCATTACAGGAACCTGCTACTGAGAAAGGAGTGATTTATCTTCATAGGCGTACCTGACTGAGCTGAGATAAGGTAAAAGGGTTTGAAAAAGGAAAAGGTAACATAACATAGCTGGTATTTTTTATTTGTTATGATAGGGTTTCAGAAATTATAATCCATGAAATAAATTCACAAAAAAATATACAAATTTGAAAATCTTATAAACAACTTATCATAACATATATATATATATATATATATATATATATATATATATATATAATATATATATATATATATATATATATATATATATATATATATATATATATATATATATAGCAAGGTCTATAAGTAACGGGTAAATAAATTTTCAACGTAATTTACAATTTATGAGTCAAATCCTGAAAAACGTCCATTTTTAGTTCTAGTTCTAGTTACTTGGATTTCTTGCATAATTTCTTAGTTTCAGAGTTATGAATACTTTTCCCAGATGATGACAACCCTAATGTAATTGATAGGAATATTTGGTATCAGCAAGGCGGAGCTACACCACATTCTGCATTGGAAGTAAGAACCTATCTCAAACAAGTTTTTGGATCGGTAGACGCGGTGGAATTGAGTGGCCTGCCCGATTTCCCGATTTGACCCCGCTCATAATAATATTTTATATTTCGAATCCAGAATACCAAAACGCACCAACGCATCGGTGAAAATTGGTAACAAAGTGCCATTTTTCACTTTCGGGCGGAGATGACACTTAACTCAAAGGAATAACCTATTTATTGGTTGAATATATCTTTTTGTTGTCAAAGTATTACAACGAATCGATAATTAATAGATAATGAACCTACAAAGCTCTCCGAAGTCAGAAGTATTTCTATAAAATGTACCTAAATATAAAATTAAAAATTCATTCAACATGACAAGAAGCCATTACAGGATGAATACACTTTGAATTCAAGGCAAGCTGCTATAATTTCAGAGCATTGTTCCTTTCTACATTTACGAGACTTGCGGTAAAGTTTCAACAAATTTTATGGGGCAATAAATATTTCGAGAAAGGGTGACACACATTATGGTAAAACTGCTCCCTCAAGCCAAAATGTGGGGGATATATTATCTATCCTGAAAACTAAGGATTTGAATCAAAAAGTCCCGCCTTCAGCAGAGTTGCGGTCAAATTATAGTACTGTTGCTCTTCCCATATAATATGAATGAATTATGTTTTCATTATCATAACGCTCCCTCCTGAGATGGTAAATGTTGATATGGAAATTGTGGGAAAAATGCTTCCTTATGTTTAACAATAATAAATAAAGAAAAGACTGAGCTTTGTGATTGAAGATCATGCTGAAATGTAATACATTTAGTGATTTTAAAGTTTTTGATTCAAATGTATTATTAATTTTTATTCATTATCGATCGAAGAAAAAATGTATTGAAATCATATTCTCGACCAAAAATGCGAATTGCTAGATCCTACTAGATAGACATTATACTATTCTACGTTATACTACGTTACCCTTAAAGTCTGTAGAAAGTTGAAATAACTAGAACTTCCAATAACTAGAACTTCCAAAGTATCTATCTAATACCTATTTTTTATAATTATGTGTAAATATGTCAAATATGCCTTCTCAAAAACTACTCCATTATAAAAAAAATCGATCACTTAAAGTTTATAGGAAAACTATGGTATGAAACATTCGGTACACTCGCATTTGATTTTATTCTAATACTGAATGTTCATGAAATTGAACTAAATTGGTTGAGTTTGAAAATAGTTGTGGTGTGCGTAATATAGCTTAAGCTGTTTTTTCTGCAATCATTGTTCTGTCACTTTCGACCACTTCTGAAATATTTCAGGTTTTCTATCTGGTTATCTTCCAAAATTCGAGGTACGAAAAATATTTTTTTTAGGAAAAGCTTATATTGGCGCTGATATGATATCCAATGTATCATTATTATTATCGATGAAAGAAAATTGTATTTCGTGCATAAATGTATTTATTAGAATCGTAGCAAAGCGCTTTCGACCCTTAGGTCATCATGAGTGCGTACCTGAAAGTAAGTAATATTGATAGGGATTTGAAAAGTTTTTTGAGAAAGAAAGTTGACATATTTTTAATTTGAGGTTACTTACTCGTCAGGTGTACAAGAAGCCAAAAAGTCCATAAAATATCTCATGATCAATGGATGTTGTATAAGTTTACGTGACAAACATGTAAAAGAACATAACCTAGGCCAGGATGAAAATTGAGATAACATTTTCATTATCTTTTTAAAAGCCATTGTTTTGGTGTGATAGCTGGACCCAAGTGACAAGATTGACAAGTGAACGATGAAGTAGATTGACATGGAACACAGAACCATGGAGATATCAGAATCAAGAAAGGAATATCCCTGTCATACGAAAACACACTAGAAGATGATCAATCTAATGAGGAATGTCATCTGTCAAATATATGTTCCAGTATTCCAAGGAAGACCAGACAAGACTCTTCAATTCTCACAGTCATCGTAATTGAATATAATTTTAAGGGAGAAGTCTAATTAGACTGTCCTGATCAAAACAAACAATTGAATAATTCTGGTAGTGTCTGTCCATGGACAATGAATTTAAATTTTCTTTAATACAAATGAAAATCCTTGTCCACCATGGCTCAGTTGAACCGCAACTGGGATATTAGAAGTGTGATACAAGTCTAATGGGAACTAGACCCAACTTCACAACTCCCACAGCTGGAGTAAAACAGAGTCTAAAAGGTGATAATTCAGAACATGACTTGTGTTCTCAGTATAGAGAAAACTGAAAAAGAGGCTGGCAAATTGCAAAGAGATACAGGTAAAATCATTATACAGGATGGAAATTAAAGATTATTAGCATGATTAACAAGAAAATTCAAAGGTGAATTAGAGTAAATAGGCTGAGGAAGTTCAATATTATTCAATTTAGACGTCTATGAAGTGGAATATAAGATCTATTTGAATTGACTTGCGTGTTGAGACAAAGGTTATTGTTGAGTATTCCTTTACTGTACTGTAAATCTTCAAGAAAATCTAATCTATTATAATTTTTGGAACTGACCTCATGTAAGATTTGTGAATTTCTATTTGGACTAAAATTCTGATTGTCGAATGTTGACTGATGACCGAAGGCAAAAACTTTATTACTGTTTGAATGTTCCATAATACGAACTTTCAAAGGTCTACAAGTTCTACCAATGTAGACGTCCAAATTAAATAGACGTCTAAATTAAATAATATTGAACTCCCTCAGCCTTTTTACTCTAATTCACCTTTGAATTTTCTTGTTAATCATGCTAATAATTTTCAATTTCCATTCTCTATGATGATGTAACTTGTATCTCTTTGCAATTTGCCAGCCTCTTTTTCAGTTTTCTCCATACTGAGAACACAAGTCATGTTCTGGATTATCACCTTTTAGACTCTGTTTCACTCCAGCTGTGGGAGTTGTGAAGTTGGGTCTAGTTCCCATTAGACTTGTATCACACTTCTTATCCCCCAGTTGCGGTTCAACTGAGCCATGGTGGACAAGGATTTTTATTTTTATCAAGGGAAATTTTAATTCATTGTTCATGGACACTACCAGAATTATTCAATTGTTTGTTTTAATAAGGACAGTTCTAATTAGACTTCTCCCTTAAAATTATATTCAACTACGATGACTTAAATGTGAGAATTGAAGAGTCTTGTCTGGTCTTCCTTGGAATACTGGAACATATATTTGACAGATGACAGTCCTCATTAGATTGATCATCTTCTAGTGTGGTTTTGTATGACAGGGATATTCCTTTCTTGATTCTGATATCTCCATGGTTCTATGTTCCATGTCAATTTACTTCATCGTTCACTTGTCAATCTTGTCACTTGGGTCCAGCTATCACACCAAAACAATGGCTTTTAAAAAGATAATGGAAATGTAATCTCAATTTTCATCCTGGCCTAGGTTATGTTTTTTAACATGTTTGTCACGTAAACTTATACAACATTCATTGATCATGAGATATGTTATGGTCCTTTTGGCTTCTTGTACACCTGACGAGTAAGTAACCTCAAATTTAAAATATGTCAACTTTCTTTCTCAAAAAACTTTTCAGTTCTCTATCAATATTACTCACTTTCAGGTACGCACTGATGATGATCTAAGGGTCGAAAGCGCTCTGCTACGATTTTAATAAATAATTTTATGCACGAAATATAATTTTCTTTCATTGATTATATCGATACGTGCACACAGTCACACTTTTCATTTCATTATTGTTATGCTGAACCATTCCAGTCAGGCCCTTACTTCCGAAGCTCCGACCCATTCGGAAGGGCCTACTGGTTACATAAACCAATGGCCACTCCCCACATCCGTGAGGTGAGAGATCATTGGGTCCAAAAATCATGAGTCCTGAGCAGACGTCACGATTCAAGAATGACTGCATTCTGCATGCTGCCGGCTATGGATTCTGCCGATTTACGACATGCCAGAATAAGTTTCACGTTTGAGAGTAGCGTTGGCAGCATTCCATCAAGGGCCTCTATAATCAGAACCACTATCTTTACGTAATGGTCTGGATAGAGTCTGAGGTGTTCGAAGAGCAAATCTTGATATTTCGTCTGTTTCTCCTTTTTTTGCACGATATTCGTATCGGCCGGTGCCGAAAACTCAATGTCGTATATCGTTTTCTGCTGGCGGTCGAAAAGGACCACATTAGTCTTGTTGGCTTGTATTTGTCTGAGGGTGGGGAATGAGTAGTTCCAATAAAATCGGCACTTCTCATTCACCACATATTATTATTGTTGTTATTATTATTTATTTCAAAATCTTCATCACAGTTTCTTGAATGGTAACCAAAATTTAATAATCTGCACCCTGGAAAAATCCCATAAACTGATTTTGAATAAAATTTCACCATTAATCACAAAATTTGTCTGGTATTTTGGAATTCTTAAATTTTCGACACAAAATTCGACACCTTCAACCCGAGTTCACGAAAAGTTTTTTGAAAATAAGATAGAAATTATTTTCATGATAAATGATTCATCCCTGTAGGTGAGAGCAACACAGTAACTTCTCGTATTTTCTCATCTGCAAAAATATACGGTTTGCGAGAATTACCCACCTAATTTCAGATGCCCTTCCCAAAGTACCCTTGACTTTCAACATTACTCATGAATGTTGGGAGAAACGAAGGAGAATAATGGTGTATGATACTTCTCAATGTGGTTATTTCACTTCATTTAGTTGGCATAATGCTTCAAAAAAATGTAGAATAGATACCGCCAGGGTGATTTTGATCGACTACAGGAAAATTAAAACAAGCAATAAGAAAAAAAACTACCTGGAAAAGTAGATTTCAGAATTTATGATTGTGAAATTGCCATCTCATTAATCAAGTAAACGAATCATGTGTCAGAAAAAAAAGGTGCCACATTTTCATTGGAAACTACAAACAGCATTTTTATTTTTGTATAAACCTCGATCTTACGATCAAAAGTTGAAGGAGTCAAACGCTTCCTAATATTTCTATGTAATCGGACAAACATGTATTAAAAAGTCGAGTTCTTTCGGTTCGATTTAAACACAGAATTCCTGAAGATATCATAAAATTGAACATTCAGATCAAAAACACTTGTGAAAATATAAAAGTTCACTCAGCTATTGCACAAAAGCACACAATGATTAACAAAGTACTTACTTGTGTTTCACTCCCAATATCACTTCGAAAAATAACTAATAATTATTTGAATAGTTTGACTTTGAATTTGAAAACAATCCATGTCGTTCTGACCTGACATGAATCTGATCGACACGAACGAAGGAACCTCAAATGAAAAGTTTGATTTATGAAATTACTGAAAATTAATTATTAGCGTTTTTCTGTTTTTGCGTACATCTTAGAGATTCCAAGTTGTACAGCTGATGAAGGTCTATCAAATGAAATATAGTTTGCCAATATTGGTAAGAAAATGAGAGATTGAGAAGTTTCAACAGCCGTCATTTTGAAACTACTCAACCGATTCAGATCATCTGTGAATTTTATTAAGATATTGATGGAAAGTATTTTTGATCCAAATTTTGTTCCATTAGGTTAGAAAATACTTTTATACTTGAAATTCCGTTAAATCCCATATATATATATATATATATATATATATATATATATATACATATCTATATATATATATATATATATATATATATATGTATATACAGAGTGACCCATTTGAAAGCGGGCCACCTCTCTGAAACTGTTTTTTATTATCCGATTCGGAAGTTTTTTTTTCAGTAGATAGAACATCAATAGTTCCACTTGAATGCCATAAATTCGAAATAAAAATAAGAATTTCACGGCCTACTTCGAATTTTTTTCAAGGTCAAAAATCCAAAAAACATACTAGCGATTTTTTTTCATAAAATTTTAAGATGAAATTATTTTTTTCATTAGAAATATGGCATAAGTAAAATTCATATCATTTTATCAAAATATTTCGAATAGTCGTCATATAAATCACAATGTTGTTAAAAATATCGTTTCAAATACTCTTTCAGGTCGTCAGCAGTCGACTTTGTGAACAGCAGTTATTCAAAATAGCGTCAAATTATGTTTCTTCCAAACGTAACTCCATAGTATAGGAGATAGTTATGTCCATCAGAACATAATTTGACGCCATTTTGAATAACTGCTGTTTACAAACTCGACTGCTAACGACCTGAAAGAGCATTTTAAACGATATTTTCAACAAGATTGTGATTTGTATGACGATTATTCGAAATATTTTGATAAAGTGATATGAATTTTACTAATGCCATATTTCTGTTGGAAAAAATAATTTCATCGTGAAATTTTGGTCACACCCATTTGAAAAAATCACAAATTTAAATTTTATTTAAAAAAATCGCAAGATTTCTTACCTTAAAAAAAATCTAAGTAGGCCGTGAAATTTTCGATTTTTATTTCGAATTTATGGCATTCAACTAGAACTATTGATGCTCTATCCACTGGGAAAAAAAAACTTCTGATTCGGAAAATAAATAACAGTTTTAGAGAGGTGGCCCGCTTTCAAATGGTATATATATATATATATATATATATATATATATATATATATATATATATATATATATATGGGATTTAACCAAATTTCAAATACAAAAATATTTCCTAACCGAATGGAACACAATTTGGCTCAAAAATACTTTCCATCAATGTAGTTTCAAAATTACGGATGTTGAAACTTCTCAATCTCTCATTTTCTTACCAATATTGGCAAACTATATTTCATTTGATAGACCTTAATCAGCTGTACAACTTGCAATTGAGGAGTTCTTCTCTAAGATGTACCCAAAAACAGAAAATCGCTAATAATTAATTTTCAATAATTTCATATATTATGTTTGCCTTTCATTTGAGATTCCTTCGTTGGTGTCGATCAGATTTATGTCAGGTCAGAACGACATGGATTGTTCTCGAATGCAAAGTCAAACTATTTAAATAATTACGAGTTTTTTTTTCGAAGTGATATTGGGAGTGAAACACAAGTAAGTACTTTGTTTATCCTTGTGTGCTTTTGTTCAATATCTTTATGGAATTCTGTATTTAAATCGAACCGAAAGAACTCGAGTTTTTAATACATGTTTGTCCGATTACATAGAAATATTAGGAAGCGTTTGACTCCTCCAACTTTTGATCGTATGTTCGAGGTTTATACAAAAATAAAAATGCTGTTTGTGATTCCCAATGAAAATGTGGCACTTTTTTTGACACATGATTCATTTACTTGATTAATGAAATGGCTATTTCAGAATCATAAATTCTAAAATCTACTTTTCCAGGTCGTTTTTTTATTGCTTGTTTTAATTTTCCTGTTGTCGATCAAAATCACCCTGGCGGTATCTGATCTAGATTTTTTTGGAGCATTATGCCAATTAAATGAAGTGAAATAACCACATTGAGAAGTATCATAAACCATTATTCTCCTTCGTTTCTCCCAACATTCGTGAGTAATGCAGAAAGTTAAGGGTACTTTGGGGAGGGCATCTGAAATTAGGTAGGTAATTCTCGCAAACCGTATATTTTTGCTGATGAGAAAATACGAGAGGTTACTGTGTTGCTCTCACCTACAGGGATGAATCATTTATCATGGAAATAACATTTTGCAAAAATAAATTCAACCTTATTTTTAAAAAACTTTTCATGAACACGAGTTCATTATTCGAGAAACTGACGGCATTTTTAGATGAGATCTTCCATTTCTCCATTCTTTTTGGCGTCAAATTATTCATTGAGTCAATGAATGTTCCCACTTTGGAGCCCACAGAAACATTCGACTTTGATGAAACTTTTATATTACATCATTCGAAATTAAATAAAATATTAAATTTTTCGGAATTCAAGTATTTCAATGACACCCTCACACACTATGTGAGGTTTACTGGCAACCTCATTTTGATTCAAGTTTCAGATATTTTAGGGTTTTTTCAAGGTCAAACGTTACGAATTTTGTGTCGAAAATTCAAGAATTCAAAATATCGGAAAAATTTTGTGATTAATGGTAAAATTTTATTCAAAATTGATATTTGGGTTTTTTTCAGGGTGCAGATTATGAAATTTTGGTTACCATTCAAGAAACTGTGATGAAGATTTTAGAATGAATAATAATAATAACAATAATAATATGTGGTGAATGAGAAGTGCCGATCTAATTGGAACTACTCACTCCCCACCCTCAGGCAAATACGAGCCAACAAGCCTGATGTAGTCCTCTTCGACCGCGAGCAGAAAACGATATACGTCATAGAGTTTTCGGCTCCGGGCGAGACGAATATCGTGCGAAAAGAGGACGAGAAACGGACGAAGTATCGAGATTTACTCTTCGAGCTCCGCAGACTCTATCCAGACCATTCTGTTAAGATAGTGGTTCTGATTATAGGGGCCCTTGGTGGAATGATGCCAACGCTACTCTCAAACCTGGAAATTATACCGGCATGCCGTAAATCGGCAGAATCTCTAGCCGGCCGCATGCAGAAGGCAGTCATTCTCGGATCGTTACGTCTGCTCAGGACACATGATTCTCGGACCCAATGATCTCTCACCTCACGGATGTGGGGAGAGGTCATTGGTTTGTGTAACCAGCACGCCCTTCCGAATGGGTCGGAGCTTCGGAAGTAAGGGCCTGACTGGAATTGGTTAAAACGAAATTAATAACTAAAAAGCACTGAACTATTTGAAAAAATGTGAACTTTGGAAATTGGAAGAGCTAATGGCCCTAGCAGTCGACGCTCAAAAAAGAAAAAAAAATAATAATAATAATAATAATAATAATGGAATGATGCTAACGCTACTCTCAAACCTAAAAATTATAGCGGCATGTCGTAAATCGGCAGAATCCCTAGCCGGCCGCATCCAGAAGGCAGTCATTCTCGAATCGTTACGTCTGCTCAGGACTCATGATTCTCAGACCCAATGATCTCTCACCTCACGGTGTGGGAAGTGGTCATTGGTTTATGTAATCAGCACGCCCTTCCGAATGGGTCGGAGCTTCGGAAGTAAGGGCCTAACTGGAATGGTTCAGCATAATAATAATGATATATTGGATATCATATCAGCGCCAAGATAAGCTTTTCCTAAAAAAAAAATATTTTTACGATCAAAACGTGGAGGAGTCAAACGCTTCCTAATATTTCTATGTAATCGGACAAACATGTATTGAAAACTCGAGTTCTTTCGGTTGATTTAAACACAGAATTCCATAAAGATATCATAAAATTGAACATTCAGATCAATAATACCAGTGAAAATACAAAAGTTCACCCAGATATTGAACAAAAGCACACAAGGATAAACAAAGTACTTACTTGTGTTTCAGTCCCAATATCACTGCGAAAAATAACTAATAATTATTTAAATAGTTTGACTTTGAATTCGAGAACAATCCATGTCGTTCTGAACTGACATGAATCTGATCGACACGAACGGATGAAAGGCAAACATAATATATGAAATTATTGAAACTACTCAACCGATTCTGATCATCTGTGAATTTTACTAAGATATTGATGGAAAGTATTTTTGAGCCAAATTTTGTTCCATTCGATTAGAAAATATGTTTATACTTGAAATATATATATATATATATATATATATATATATATACGGGGTGTCCCACACTCGATGGCCTATAAGACGTTTCTGGAGAACGGGACACAGGATAATTTTGAAAATTCGGTTTCTTGAGTAATTAGTTCTGCTCTATCGATCTAGAATATGTTCAGTACTGCGACGTTGCCGTTTATATTGAAAAAAAGCATCAACTTTGATTTTTTATATGAGACACCCTCTATAATATTGCATTTCTTGCTTTGCTATCACTTTACGATCATTTTTGTACGATACTTCACTATACCTATCTCAAGCGGTTTTCGAAAAATTCATTGATTTCCTTATTTTTTGTGCAAAACATAGCTTCAATCAAATGTTTATTACTGCGGTATTCGGACTCGAACAAAGCTGAGGAAAGCTGTTTTAAATTAATCTATGCCAAAACTGAATTGCATCTGAGAGTTAGAGAAAAATTCAAGTTCCAGCTGTATCTTCAAAAGTGCGATGAAACCTCAGGTCTCAAGGGTTTTTTTCGGAAAAAGAAAACTGCGGGTTCTGCTGCACTTTGGGACTTTATAAAACGTAGAGATAGGTGTACGACATGTTCAGTGAAAGTTATTTGTATTTGCCTGTAGAATCCAAAAACAAAATAAAATACTGGGTGTTCCATTTGAAATTCGAAAGTTGATATTAGTTAAAGTACATGTGGCAACACCATATTATTTATATCTCAGATCTCCAGAAACGTCCAATAGGCCATCGAGTTTGGAATACCTGTATATTAATCATTCTTTGTACAATCAGTTCGTCATTTTATCATTCATACACTTCAAAATACCACAGAACCTTCTGCATGTTCTAACTATGATTTGATCACATTGACCATGAAGATAAACAATTTCATCAAAACTTCGGTTGAATAGTTATTGCCTTCCATTTTGATCCTTTTCTGATTAAATTTTTGGTAATGAACGCACAAACGTTTTATTATTGATGCACTCATTGTCGAATTTTCATAATGACATATTCCATGACCTTCAATACAAAATATGGAAAAATAATCCGATTTTTATAGAATCTTGCTTTTATTTCGGAAATCAGACTATTAAGGTATGGGAATATGAAATCATTTGAAAGGAACTTCAATTGACTTTTTGATAATATAAAGGGTGCTCCATTTAAAAAAATGTACTTTACACCATTTTTGTATCTATCGGAAAAATCACAAATTTTGAACGACCCTGTATAATGAAGAACGAATTCCCTCAAACATAATTAATGCGGAGAACATTGGTAAACTACACCCAGAAGTTCAGCTGTGTTCGAGTCCAAATACCGCAGTAATAAAAATTTAATTGAAGCTATGTTTTGCAGAAAAAAAAATAAGGAAATCAATGAATTTCTGGAAAATCGCTTGAGATAGGTATAGGGAAGTATCATACAAAAATTATCGTGAAGCAATAGCAAAGAAAAAATGTAATAATATACAGGGTGTCTCATTTAAAATATAAAATTTGTTGCAACTTCTCAATATGAGCGGCAACGCAGCGCTGAAAATATTTCTGTTCAATAGAGTAGAACTAATTACCCGAGAAACCAAATTTTCCCGTTTTCCAGAAACGTCTAATAGGTCACCCTGTATATATATATATATATATATATATATGCATATATATTTATTTATATTTATATATATATATTTTATATATATATATATATATATATATATATATTATATATATATATATATATATATATATATATATATATATATTGTTATGTAATGATAATATAACAAATTATTTTGTTATTATTTCTCCCCACACTTTGGGTGCCAATTTGTTGTGTATTGATGAATTGAATAATAATAGTTGTTATTATATAATGAAGATAGCTATTAGTTTTTGCTATTCTTTGTGAGCCAAATTGATATTATATAGATAGATATTTTCGCCCTGTATATGTATTGTATGCTGTAATGATAATTGCTAGCGAACGTCACTGTTCTCTCGTCACGCTGCTGCCAATTGTTATCACTTTTCTCACCACGGCTAAGCAACAGTTGGTACGCCTCTTACCTCAGATAGCCGGTTCAGGCAATATAGCCACTAACCATTGCTGGCTAATTTCAATTTATTCAATGGTCTTTGTTATGATTGTTGATCATTGTGAGAAAACAAACAACAAAGTATCAAAAAGCAATTATTTCCTTTATTCAGGACTTAACTCTACTTGGCCTACGAGAAATAACTTATTCTAATGTGAATCTACAAATATTCACGGATAATCATGAAAATCAAATCATGGATAGATAGACACAACCTCACTTTTTCCTTGAGAGTGGAGTTTACTGTTATAGTTCAAAATGAAGTGAAATAAAGTTCTTCAGATGTGAAATACGTTATTTGTGAAATTGTTCAGAACCGGATGTGCACTATTGAAGTTTTTATACCTGGCTGCAAATGTCGGTGTTCAAGATATGCCCTGAAACTGGATCCCTTCTCACTCCAAGCTCTATCAGGAACTCCAATACCATACATCAGGAACCATACATATGCAGAAATCAGCTTTGGATACTTGGATATGTTGTATAATTAAAGTAATATTGGTTTTGTTCTTCAAATGTTGGAATTATTTCATTTTTCTCTCTCTCAAAATGTTGCGTGGCATTTCCTCGTAAATTTATTTTCGATCTCCCTCTGTGGCTTTGTTTGTTGTCACCTAGATACCAATTTTCCCTCTTCTTTTTCATTTGAATGTTTGAATTCGCGCACCAAAATTGTCACATTTCAGTGTTTGGGTTCATCTTATATAATTTATATATACAACTATTTTCCCATTCTTATTACTATGTACAAATTTCAATAATAATTGCTTATGACATCACCCCGTTGTTATTCTCTCACAATTTACAATTTTCCATATGACCATCTATTCCCTGATTGGCTATTCTCATCAAGAAGTTTTCTGTTCTACCATTGGCTACTTTTAGTTAGCTACAATTTCATATACTGTATGTTTCAAATTTATAAATGTGTTGATCACTTTTTATTCATGAAAATTTCGTGAATCTAGACTTTTTGTTGTCTTTTTACCAATTATGGGTTATAATCATTATGACAGTGTATGAAATTGATTGTGTTATAGTATTTTGACATTTTTATCTATCCATATTATACATAGGCTTACAAATAAATAGAACTTCCAAAATTATGTAAAAACAATCCCTTGAAACTAATAACTATTTATTAATTATTCTTTTTGTGGGTTTTTTTCTTTTAAAACTCATAACTGGCATAACATAACATAACAACATTCCTAAATTTATATTCAATAATTTTCTACTAGTTAGAAAATTTTGAATATCAATTTCTTTATTTATATTTATTAACTTTGACTAATACTATTTTTCTACTTTCAGAAAACTACTTTGCTGGATTTCCCGAAAAACAATTTCTACAACGACAACGATTATTTACAACTACTAATATTACGTTTTATATTTGTAAACATTTTCAATATTGAAAATTCCTCTCAGTTGCCTTGTCTGAGGATGTATTAACCTATAGCTATTTATAGCATTCTCATTATCAACCTCATAGGGTCCTTCAAATGGCATTAAAAGTTTTGCACAAATACCTAGTCTTTTATCTGGTATTCTTAATGCTTCTATAATGACTAATTCTCCCTTCTTAAACTTTGTCTTTTTAGTTTCTCTTTTATTTTCCCTTTTTATATATTTATCTGCATTCCTTTTAATTCTTATATTTATTTTATATATTATTTCTTGCATATTTCTTTCATTCATAATCCATTCTCTTTCAGGCATTCTTCCTGTCATAATGTATACGGGACATTATTTCGTAATAGTACTAGGTACTTCATCGAAATATTTTTCTATCATCTCTATGTTTTCATCCCATGTTTTATGATTTTGCTGCGATGTCCATCTCAAATATTTTATTACCTCCTGTATATCTTTCTGTTGAGTTTGATGCTGGATGTCTAATGCTAGTAAAATTTAATTGTATTCCCACACTCTGTGAAAAATTCTTCATTTGCTCATTAGTAAAATAGGTGGCATTGTCTAAAATAATTTGCTCTGGTTCACCTACTTCTACAATGAATTTTGTTAAAAGAATTTCAACAGTTTTAAAATTAGTCCTTTTTGTGGAGTATATTTCAATAAATTTTGAAAAAGATCCCCTTTACAAATATATGTTTATTATTATTGTAAGTTGGTATCATATTACTAACAAAATCTATTGATATTATTTGTAAAGGTTTTGTTGTAATAATACTTTTTGTTTCATTTTTATTAATTATATTTTTATGTTTACTCAATTGATAAACTTGACATATGGCTACAATTTTTTTAGTTAATTCCAAATCTTGTGAATAGTTTTCTCTAAATATTAAGCAAACTTTTCTAATCCCTATATGTATGTATTTGTGATGTATATATGTAATCACCTGTTCTGCCAATTCCTTTGTGATAACGTATAGTTCTTCACCATTTTTTTTTTTAATGGCTTTGACATTTCGTCATTCGGCCAGTCACAAGTTGGGTATTTTTTTATGTATCATTTCATAGTGTTCTGGGTAGGCCTTGTTACTAACTCCATACGCCACCTAGGAGCAGCACTGTTAATTTGAACGCAACAGCGAATCGTCGAGGACCATCCTCGGCCCAGCTACGAAATTTAACATTTAATTCTCTCAAATTAAATAGAAAAATTTCTGCCCTGGCCGAGGATCGAACTCACGACCTTTCGATCATGAGTCGGACGCTAACCCACCGCGCCAATCCCCCCACACTTCACCATTTACTATTTTTATTATTATACCATTTTTGTTTATTGTTCCTCTTTTTTCTTTATTTGTTAATTTGTACTGATCTTGCCTAATTTGATTATCAGAAAACAAATCTATATTATTTTTAAAAACATTTATCCCTATTTTTACCTGTCTAGGAGTATGTGTTTTTCCCATCTCCATTCTCGTTAAAGTGTCTGTGATGAAATTTTGTTTTCCTGGTATATGCCTAATTTCAAATTTATATTCTTGCAATAATAATGCCCATCTATGTACCCTATTACTTGCATATTTGCAATTTATAATTGACATAAGTGCTTCCTGATCAGTTTCAATATAGAATTTTGCTCCTAGTAAATAAAATATCAATTTAGTAATGCAAAATATAACACTTT
Organism: Gonioctena quinquepunctata; assembly: GCA_018342105.1. Classification (NCBI taxonomy): domain Eukaryota; kingdom Metazoa; phylum Arthropoda; class Insecta; order Coleoptera; family Chrysomelidae; genus Gonioctena; species Gonioctena quinquepunctata. The sequence goes on along the minus strand of JAFIRS010002497.1, from coordinate 32,688 downwards.
CCAGTTCTAATTCTGTAACAGTGTAATTTCTTTCATGTTTTTTAGTGATTCTGGAAACAAATGATATTGGAACTTCTTTTCCATTTTGTACTTGTATCAAAACTCCTGCAAATCTTGACATAGATGCATCAGTTCTCAATACAAAAGGTTCATCATAGTTTGGATGAAATATTTTTAATTTTTGAATAAATATGTCCTTTAATTCGGAAAATGCTTTTTCCTGTTCGTCTCCCCATTTCCACTTAACATTCTTTTTTAAAAGTAATATCAATGGTAATTCTTTATTGCTTAAGTCTGGAATTAATTTTTTTAAATAGTTCAGTATCCCTAAAAATCCTCTAAGAGTTCTTGAATCATATGGCCTGACATACTCTCCTATGGTTTTAATTCTTTCAGGATCCATTTCTACACCTTTTTCATTTATTTTGTAACCTAGATAACTAATTTCCTGTTGAAAAAATTCACATTTATCTATATTTATTTTAAGCCCTGCTTCATCTAATATTTGAAATACTTTTTCCAAATGTTCTTTATGCATTGTTTTATTTTCAGAATATATTAATATGTCATCAATGTAATGTAAAGCAAAATTTTCATACCTGTCAAGTATTTTATGTAATACTCGTTCTAAAGCTGGACAAGCCGATTGTAAACCATATGGAACAACACAAAATCTATATACAACACCTTCTATAGAAAAACATGTATAATTTCTAGAATTTTCATGTAGTGGTTTTAACCAAAAACTGTGTTTCAAATCTATTTTAGAAAATATTTTTGCATTTGTGATTTTACCAAAAATAGTTTCTATATTTAAAGGAGATTCATATTGTGGAATTGTTATTTTATTTAGTTCTCTAGCATCTAAGCATAATCTAAGCTCACCATTCTTTTTTACAACTACTACGATAGGGTTGATGTAATTACTGTTACTTCTTTCTATTATACCTTGTTTTACCATTTTCTCTAATTCATCTTTAACTTGTTCTCGGTACTTAAAAGGAATTGGATAGTTTTTTTATTTGAATTTTTTTTTTATTTTATTCTATTTCTTTTATTTCTTTATTGATTCATTACTTTTTTGCAAATCTTTATTTTATTTTCACTTATTTCAGTTTTTTCTTCATAAAATTCAAAACATTTTCCATCCATTTCCAAATTTTTTTTATGATAGTCAATCTTGGCTTTTACTTTTTCCAATTGATCAGTACCTAATTTAAAATAGTTGTAATTCAATATTCCTCTCTCAATCTTCAATTTTAAATTTACATATTGATTTGATTCAGCTAGTTTTTTTCCATTTATACCCACTAAATTTGTTTTTGGCATCTTTACTAGAATATTTTAACTTTCATGAAATCTTCTAAACAAGTTTCTTCAATTAAAGATGCTTCAGACCCTGTATCAATTAATATTTTTATTATTTTATTTCCTATTTTTCCTTTCAACATTATTAATCCTATATTTTGTTCATTTTCCATATTTTCATCTTTCATTATAAATTCTATCGGGTGTTGGTAATTTGTGTTTTCCAGCCTAACATATGGTTTTCCTAGCAAAAATTTTGTTCTGCCTGACTAGTTGTGGGAACATTTATTTGATTGATTTCCCCACTTGACAATACTTGTCCCTCTCTTTCGTGCAAATTTTCCGCACTTTGACATCTCCTATTTAAATATACCCGTCTTGTATTGTCGTTTGTTTGATTGTTATTTCTTTCGGTATTTTGTGGTTGTCTGTTGTAATATGTCCTTTGTCCTTGAAATTGTTGAGGGTAATTCTGATTGTTATTATTGTAATTATTCCTATTATGGCTATAATTGTTATTGAAATTCTGATTTCTTTGATAACCTTGATTTTGGTTATTTTGCCTGTCATTATTTCCATTTCTATCATAGTTATTATTATCAAAATATCTATTATTCCTATTATTATTTTGGTTCATAAACCTATTATTCTGATTGTTTACATTCCTATAGTTATTTTGATTACTTCTTTGATAATCATTGTTGTTGTATTGTAAATTCCTTTGTTGGTTTTGTTATCCCAACTTCTATACGATAATGTCCTCTCCAACCTCAATAAATATTGACTAAGTCTCTCCATACTTTTGATCTCATGCATGTTTATGACTTCAAAGATTGCTTGTTTAAAATGCCTACTGATATTCCCTACTATTTCTTCCTCTCTCATAACCGGATCTAAATACTGTGCCATTGCAAACATTTGGATTGCATAATTATTGTAGTTCATACTCCTCTTTTCATCAAATTTTCCAAATTGTAATTTGTCTCTAATGCTTAATTGTGCATTTTCTCACAATATTGTTTCAAAAATAAATTTTCAAAATCTTGAAAAGAATTGATATTCTTTTCCTGGCTATTAAACCATATACAAGGTTGAATAAACAAATACTGTCCAATAATCTCTTTTAATTCCTCTATATCATTGATATGTCTAGTTTTGTTTTTTATTATTTTAATAAAAGTGATGGAATGTAATTTTTTTATGTTGCCCTCAAATTTATGATTTATTTGTATTCCATAACAATTATTAATGATTCTACTCTCTAAATTATTGTCTGTTCTCCTTGATTCTAATAATTTTATCTTTTCTTCTACTTTTTTATCAAGAGTACTTATTTATTTTTAACTCTTTCTTGTTTTTTAATTTATGTTTTATTTTATTCTTACTTTCTACTGATTATTTATAGAGGATACTCCTTGTGTTATTGCCACATAAAATTCCTCATTTTGCTGTCCTATTTTTATTTTTATTGTTTGTGAGCTTCCAACAATTCCTTTTTACTTTGTTGAGATTTAGTTTGTATTTTGTTTTCTATACTTTCTATATTTTTTTTCATATTCTTTATATTTTCTTTCGCATTTTCTGTCAATCTTATTTCCATACTCGCTGTGTTTTCTTTCAACTCTTTTATTTCATTTGACAAACTTTCTTTCATTTCATTCTTCATATTTCCCATTTTTTCTTCCATTCTTTCCTCCATTCTTCCCATACTTTCTCTCAGTCCATCATTCATTCTTCCTATTTTCACTTCCATTCTTGCTGAATTTTCTTTTAAATCCTGTTTTTTTTTTTTAATTGCTGAATTTTCATTCATTTTCTCTTCCATTCTTGTTGAGTTTTCTTTCATTTCTTTTATATCATTTTTCAATCTACCTTCCATACCTGCTATATTTTCATTCATATCATTTTTCATACTTGCTATATTTTTATCCATTTTTTCATCCCTCCTGACTGAATCTTCTTTCATACTTGCTATATTTTCATCCATTTTTTCATCCCTCCTGACTGAATCTTCTTTTTCTTCCTCTCATTACTACTTCTCCTTGTTCCTGATCCCCCTCACCTTCCTTCCCAAACCAACTTTCTTACCATCTCTTAAATCCATTTTTTATTCCCCAATATCTAGCCTTACACGTTGAAATTTCCCTTACGTTGCGATAAATATTGGAAAATGATATATTTCCCTTTACTTTGCCTTTACTTGCCCCACGTTGGGCGCCATTTTGTTATGTAATGATAATATAACAAATTATTTTGTTATTATTTCTCCCCACACTTTGGGTGCCAATTTGTTATGTATTGATAAATTGAATAATAATAGTTGTTATTATATAATGAAGATAGCTATTAGTTTTTGCTATTCTTTGTGAGCCAAATTGATATTATATAGATGGATATTTTCGCCCTGTATATGTATTGTATGCTGTAATAATAATTGCTAGCGAACGTCACTGTTCTCTCGTCACGCTGCTGCCAATTGTTATCACTTTTCTCACCACGGCTAAGCAATTGGTACGCCTCTTACCTCAGATAGCCGGTTCAGGCAATATAGCCACTAACCATTGCTGTCTAATTTCAATTTATTCAATGGTCTTTGTTATGATTGTTGATCATTGTAAGAAAACAAACAACAAAGTATCAAAAAGCAATTATTTCCTTTATTCAGGACTTAACTCTACCTGGCCTACGAGAAATAACTTATTCTAATGTGAATCTACAAATATTCACGGATAATCATAAAAATCAAATCATGGATAGATAGACACAACCTCACTTTTTCCTTGAGAGTGAAGTTTACTGTTATAGTTCAAAATAAAGTGAAACAAAGTTCTTCAGATGTGAAATACGTTATTTGTGAAATTGTTCAGGACCGGATGTGCACTATTGAAGTTTTTATACCTGGCTGGAAATGTCGGTGTTCAAGATATGCCCTGAAACTGGATCCCTTCTCACTCCAAGCTCTATCAGGAACTCCAATACCATAAATCAGGAACCATACATATGCAGAAATCAGCTTTGGACACTTGGATATGTTGTATAATTGAGGTAATATTGGTTTTGTTCTTCGAATGTTGGAATTATTTCATTTTTCTTTCTCTCAAAATGTTGCGTGGCATTCCCTTGTAAATTTATTTTTGATCTCCCTCTGTGGCTTTGTTTGTTGTCACCTAGATACCAATTTTCCCTCTTCTTTTTCATTTGAATGTTTGAATTCACGCACCAAAACTGTTACATTTCACTGTTTGGGTTCATCTTATATAATTTATATATACAACTATTTTCCCATTCTTATTACTATGTACAAATTTCAATAATTATTGCTTATGACATCACTCCGTTATTATTCTCTCACAATTTCCAATTTTCCATATGACCATCTATTCCCTGATTGGCTATTCTCATCAAGAAGTTTTCTGTTCTACCATTGGCTACTTTTAGTTAGCTACAATTTCATACACTGTATGTTTCAAATTTATAAATGTGTTGATCACTTTTTATTCATGAAAATTTTGTAAATCTAGACTTTTTGTTGTCTTTTCACCAATTATGGGTTATAATCATTATGACAGTGTATGAAATTGATTTTAAGTATTTTGAATTTTTATCTATCCATATTTACAAGGCTTACAAATAAATAGAACTTCCAAAATTATTAAAAAAATCTTGAAACTAATAACTATTTATTAATTATTCTTTTTGTGGGTGTTTTTTTTTTAAACTCATAACTGGCATAACATAACATAACAATATATATATATATATATATATATATATATATATATATATATATATATATATATATATATATATATATATATACTAGCTGAGTGTTGTCCGGTCCAAATTTCTATATTTCCTAATTTTTTTTTTAAACTCTTCTGCGTAGAATTTATTTTTTCTTATATTTTTCTTTGTGTTTTTCAATCTGGGTTTGACTCTGTCCGCTTCTTATCATCTTGTTATCCCCTTATCCCCTTTATCCCCTTAACCCCTCATCCCATCATCTCCTCAACCCCTCATCCCCTCAACCCCTCATCCCTTCATACCCTCAACCCCTCATCCCCTCATCCCCTCGTCCCCTCATCCCCTCACCCCTCGTTCCCTCCCCTCATCCCCACCCCTCATCCCCTCATCCCTCACCCCCTCCTTCCCTCATCCCCTCATCCCTCGCCCATCATCCCTCATCTCCTCATCCCCATCCCTCTCCCCCTCCCCTCTTCCCCCCAACCACTCATATATATATATATATATATATATATATATATATATATATATATATATATATATATATATATATATATATATATATATATATATATAAACTAGTTAATAGTGGGGAATGCAGCAATGTCAAAAAGAAAACTCTTGTGAGTTTGTCCAAGCTTTCGGAATTGATTTATTCCATCCAGGGAACTACAATTATAAAATATTATACATATAGGATTATCGTTAAGTGCAGTTAATAATACTTACAACTTAGGTAAGATTGGATGACACGATGTTCATTACAAAATATTTATTGTCTTTTGACATTATGGTAATAAATAATGAGAAATTTAAAACAGCGAATTGAACTGATGTTCAATTACCACACTTATATGTTACACATTATAAATAAAAATGTTAAAGTATCTTCGACCATGTGCTTGGAATCAAAACTGACAAGTCAGAAATTAAATTCACATTTAGACAATTGTATGTTACATTGACAATTGACATTGACGCATGTCAAGTAATATTTATGCCATCCAGGATGCCAACTGAGACAGTGGTAACGACTGGTGTGGTTAGGATTTTCTTAAATGTTGGAAATGAGAATTATGATATATATATATATATACATATATATATATATATAGCTGTGAGGAGAATGAAGTTTAATATTGTTAAAAAGTTAAGTTTATAATGTAATTGTAGCAGAGTTTAATCTAATTGGGTTCATGTCTAGTGCCAGTAAATAAGCATAAATCTCACTTAAGTGATTGATATCAGTTTTTTTGTTGATGCAGTTATTCTCTTGAGATATGAAGCCATTTCTAGAAAGACCCTTTTTGCCCAGTGGGACTCGCTTGCTGATACACTCACTGACCCATAGTCGATGTGATGATCTTCTGTGTTGACATGAAGTGCTAACGCACATCTCTCTGGATATAGCCTGCTATCACTTTTGTGTGAGGTGATACGACTGTTTAATGTTCTTGAAGTATGGCCAATATACTGTCTATCACAATCTTGACACGGAATACTATAAATGATTTTGACATTTTTGACATTGATGTGACTGGTGTCTTATCTTTAACTTTAGAGAAAATTGACTTTAGTGTTAAAATTGTTTTGTTGGCAATTTTACAATTGCTTACCGAGCGAAAAAGTCTAGTGAGTTTGGGTGTAATCTCCTTGATGTATGGAAGTGAGGTATAAACCGGTAGTGTAGGGGTAGCATTAGGTTCATTCACATTCATGGATTGATAATATTGTTTATTGATTCTAAACTGAAAGATGTGTTGTACAGAATACTTTTTATCGAGCTTGGAGGGTATGAATTATCTACAAAAAGATTAAAAAGAATATTTAAGTTTTTTTTATGAAAAGTTTCATCCGAGATTCTGATTACTCTGTTCTTCATTTGTTTAATCAAGTTCACTTTCATTGAGCGTTTGTGATACGACTCATAGTTGATGTATCTGCCAGAAAAACATGGCTTTCTGTACCAATCAACTAATATTGCATTAATAGGAGTATACGTATGAGTTTGGTATCCAGGAATGGTACCGAATTATCGTTGGCTTCTAGCTCGATTGTGAACTGAATATGAGGGTCGAAGCTGCTGAGAGTATCTAGAGTCTGTGTGATATTTTGCCGTGGTAATATAACAATTATGTCATCCACATATTTTTTGATTAAATGAATATTATATGATAGTACCGGAAGTACTGTGTCCAACACATCATCCATGACATATACTGCCAGGATGGGGGAAATTGATGCTCCCATGGGGATGCCAAAAGTTTGTTTGTAAAATTTATTATTGAATGAAAAATAGGTATTATCAAAGAGAAATGTTAATAAAGTCATGAAAGTTACTTCATCAATGTTACAATGAATTTCAATGCTGTCCCAATTTTCATGAATTGCTCTTTGACTAGCCAGAACACGGTTGTCAGGTATTATGCTGTTGTTGAATATATTTGATACATCGAACGAATCTTTAATGTAGTATTCATTGTCAAAATTGTAAGATTTTGTTAAAATGTCAGTTGATAGAGAAGCAATACATTGAGTGGGGGCACCTATAGATGCTACTATGGGTCTTACTGATAAAGTGGATTTGTGTATTTTAGGTAAAGAGTAGAATTTTGGTGCAATACCACTATAGCATGTGAGTCTTTTTTTTGTGACTTCATCGATTTGATTACTATTTTTTAGTTTCCTTATCAGATCATTTGCTTTTGTTTAGATAGACGCAGTGGGATCTTTTGTTAACTCTGTGTGAGAATTACTGTTGATAATAATGTCATTTGACAGGTTGAAATATTGATCTTTCTCCATGATTACGGTCACATTTCCCTTGTCTGATTGTGTTAAGATCAAATTCGGATTGTCTTTGAATTTTTATTTTTATTTTTGTAGTAAAGTGTGAAAAATTGAAGTATGATTAGTTTATGCATGAATAAGATTTGTAATAATGTTAGTTGCACGTGCAATGGTGATATTTTTTTGGTTGGGATCAGTGATAGTAGATATAATATAGTCTACATCGGCTAAAACGCTCTTAATAGAGATGTCTTCTGTGATAACTGGTTCAATGCTAAATTTTGGGCCAAGTGCCAAAAATTTCGATACATCATCAGGTATGTTAGTATTCGAAATATATATATATATATATATATATATATATATATATATATATTGGGTTCTGGGGACCATGATTGGCTAACACATACCAAAATTTTTTGGTAGTCGTGAAGTGGTGATGTCCTCAATAGGTATTACTATTGAAATCTACTTTATATCAGAGATATTGACATACAAAGTTTGATGACAAATGCGAAACTATTTTAGAGAGAGATTGTCAACCCTTGTTTTAATCTTGAAGATAATTGACTCATATTTATTATTTGTGGAGTAGAGGTATGAAACCGTGAAGATTTTTCGGTAAGGAAATAAACACATCCAAACTGCGACTTTTCACCAATGAGAATTTTCAGGTATGAATAGAAAACAACGCAATAGTTGTGAACGGCAATGAAAATTGGAAAATTGAAGGAGAACGATCAACAAGAAGTTATAGATGGATAGGTTAACTTTATTGTCTAAAATAAAAGCATTTTGTCGACAAAGTCAAAATTTTCAAAGAATAATAAACAAGTTAGAAAAAATTATAAAAAATGAAAATAATCATTCTAAAAAGAACCCTCTTCTTTTTTCGTCGTTAATTACACAATGAAGGACAACACATATATGTCAAAAATTGTATACAAATATACAATAAAATTGAGAAATTGTGATAACCAACAACATATACTATAAAATTTAAAAACATATCACACAAACTATAGAAGTACTAAATTCATAATATAGGTATTAATCTATACTGTAGAAACGCTTCCACATCAGGCTATTTCCAACAGATTTTATGAACAGTTTCAAATCATTCATAGATCTGATCTGATTTGGTAAATGGTTGTAAAGTTGTTCACTAATATAGATCAGAGAAATTGTCTCATCAATGATGGATTATGAATTGGAAAAGTTTGTCTTTCTCTGTTACAGTTTGTGAACTTTTCTCTATATTTGTTGTTTTGGCTATGTCGAATTAATTTCGTTACGCTCCTGAGTATTTGTGTACAAATTTAGTAAAATGTTCACGGTCTCGTTAATAATTCGAATATGCTCTTGAATACCCACAGCCACTGGGACTGTAAGAAAAACCGAGCATAAGAAAGAATTGTTTTCTTTTTCCACAGTACAAAAAGTGCGGAAGGCTTTTTGTCCTGTTTTCATCAGAGTTCCAAAAACAACAATAAAAACGGTATGTTCCTTTTTGCATCGCTATAGAAAAAGTCGAGCCAACTTTTTGGCGCGTTCTTATTCAGATAGAACAAATACCGTACCTTCCTTGTCAAAGTTTCTAGACATTTTTGTAATTTTGGAAGATATGAATCGGAAAATCACCTAGAATCGTTGTCAGTGATCATCCTGTCAGTGGTAATCCGGTCAGTCTTCCGTCTTCTGAGCTTCAGTTGTTCGAAGTTAGTGAGTTGTGAAACAATGTATGCTTTTGAGATAATATTATGTTTCTGGAATATGCCAATCAATATATTCAATTCATGTAATATATACTTCATTTACTTATTATTCAGTAATATCAAAAATGTCTATTATATAATTGGTAATGTTCACAACACTTCAAACACTCATCACTTTCCACGTTTTTCTCAGTTAACTCCAACGCAGAAAGAGAAAGGTAGAATCAGAAGGCACTGAATACTGTATGCGGTGTTCCATGTGTCATACAGTCCAGTGTTGTTCTGCGACGTTTATCAGGTGTACCACACTGAATGGCCAAATTTCAACAATGTTACATGGCGGGAATTTTAAAATGAAAGCTGAAAATGAGTGGATATGTCATTTGGACCTTGGTAACTATTATAATGAATAATATTGGTTTCACTTGCTTATGAAAATATAAGAATGTTGTTTCTGTCCTGTGTAAAATAGGAGGTATTGGTATTAAAATACAAAATGAAATAAATAGTTGAAAAAAAAAATGGAAAGGAAAATAAAGTGGTTAAAGAATTGAAATCACAATTGGTCAATTCAATCGACTACAAAATGATTCTGGGGACTTAACATGACAAACCTTTTCAATTGGAAAACCGTTTCTTTCACAACTGATTGAAGTTGTACCTATTTAAAGCAGGCAGGCCCTCGGTGGTAGTCCGTACCACTTCAACCTTGAGTGGAGGTACAATCGAGTAGAACTGGATACATTTCACAACGACTCAGCATGAACCTTTTGGATGAATTTGTGATAATTTCTCAATATTTCTTAGCGGTTTTAAATTTCAATGTGATGTGTGACAAAAATTATATTTCAGAACCATTTTCTTATGGACCACCTTGTAGTAAAGTTTATTTGTACAAAGTTGACCACTTTATGCTTTATACTGCGAGATTGGTTACATCAATTTGAGATATAATTCAAATAGAAATGACAACGATTTGTGAATCACAATCAATCAATGAAATTCCAAAATAGATAAACTGATTTGTCGGATTTGGAAGTAAAGATCTCTCAACGTATCTTGACATTTTTTTATATGTTCTTGAAGAATGGAATGCTTATGGAAAATTTAGAAAAATGGCTTACAAATAATGCCCTCTTTATGAACATCGCAGAATATTTCTTGGTTGTTATAATTTTCAAGGCCATGTAAAGTACTATGCAGCAAAAAAACTTAAAAAGTTTTTGAGAAAAAATAACGATTAATTTGTCAAAATTCTACATAAATTGAACGAATGTAATAATACCAAGATTTAGGGTACATTGATACAACTCCAATATCATGTCTGTTACATCACTCCTTAGATTTTTTTAAATGTGTTTTAGAGAACATTTTTAAGAAATGGTTATGAGCTCAGAAGATATGCCTTTTTTGGGATAGGTTCATATTCATACTACAATATTTCTTGGTGGCTTTTATCTTCAAGGTCATGTGTATCACAATGTAGATGGGGAAGGGGCGGTTTGAATTACTAACTGGCTCAAATTGTGCTTTCATCTATATTTTACTTCAATGTGGGTCAGGACCAGACATAATACCTCGAGCCCTTCAACGCATATGCCAGTAATCAAACGGTAATCAGATATCAGATTATGTTGGTTGACTTCATTATCCGAGCTAGAATAAGCAAATATATAATTAAACTAGCTCATGCCCACGGTTTTTCCTGCGTGGAATCAGAGGTCATCTTCTGTATACGCTTTTTTGATTCGATGGAAGATATTTGCAGAATACAGTTTTGATGAATATGGTGCCACACTAATATTCCTCGACGTAAGTTAATTATCCATAGCTGACTTCTGGAGATGAATCGGTTGAAATGGCCATTTTTATGGCTCTTTTATGTATTTAGGCAAAATATCTTGGTGTCCCAATTCTCGGCTTCCAAATCAAGTTTTTATTTTTTCAATACTGGTGAATCTGACATAAATATGACAAAACATTCATATTCTCTAAATTCAGTGCCAACCTACTCGAATTTTGACAACCATTATTTTCCATGGGATAAGGTAAACTTTATGTATTGTCATAAAACTATCTTAAGTATCAAATTGAAACTCTGGAAGAAGAGAAAGTAGGACATGATGAGAAAATTAACAGTATCTAAAATAAAACTTGTTCAAATATTCAGTTTTAACCTCTTATGATTCGAATTCTCTCTTATTACGTACCTCTCCCTAGAATGTTACCCTCTTGCAAAATTTCATGTTTCTATTACTGATACTCTTCGATATAAAACCTGTTAGTTGTATGGTATGTGTAATTTTTACCGCCTGGGGTGCGAAATTCACACATAAGAAGAATTTAATCATAGGAAAAAACTGAATGAAATTGGCGTATCTTGCCGATTTGATAAAATAAAAACAATACTGAAATATTCAGGGGTAGTTTTAACGTCTCAGGATTCGAGTTCTATTAAATCCTTTCTTGGTACGCCATACTCCTGCAATGTAACCCTCATGCAAAATGTATTCAACCTATTAGCAATAATCTTTGTGATACAACCTGTTTTATAATGAAGGTATTTTTTACCGTCTGAGGTGCAACATTGGAAAGCAACATATTTCACTTATTCATTCCTTTGACCTATTAGGCAAACTGTCGTTATCCCAATTTTCTACTGCTAAATTACTTCCATTTCTACCAATACTGGTTGGTGAATCTGACGTAAATATTATATAAAATTCTTTGTAAATGAATTTAGCGCCAATTCAACATATCATTATGTTCATTGGGATAATGTAAAATATCTAAACAAACCTGCAAGGAAACGATACATTCAAAAATCAATTATTTTAAGGACTGAAACTATTCATATATTCAAGGGCTACTTTAACCTTTGGGATTCTAATTTTGGAGTTTATTTCTATGCATTACGGTCCTAACCCTGGAATATAACCCTTGTACCCATTCTTCTATTACTGATACCCTTTAAGATAGTTTTTTTTTTATAATAGGAATCGATTTAACTGGCTGGGATGCAATATTCAGACATGAAAAAAAATATTTTGAAGGAAAAATATAAATGACGTGTTTTGCCGTTTTCCTTTTGAATGAACAGTTTTATAAAAAAATATTTAAATTCTAGATTAACCTACCTCTTGAATGTAATCTCTCATAAAACATTTCATTTACCTATTACTGATACCTGTTTTGTGATATAATCATTTTCATAACATGGGTAGTTTTTACCAGATAAGTATGAAGTTTACACATTGAAAAAACCGATGGCGCGGCCAGTCGGAAAGGTAGATTTCATAATTCATGTGTTTCTGAAATTGCCGTCAATCAAGATATCGAATATAACTAATCTTCAGTAATTATATCACAAGTGATAGATATTTTGGTGACTATACTTTGACCTTTTTGTGTCAATATTGTTGTAGATATTGAATGAATGTGATTTTTTGTGGGGAAACAACGTTTCTTGACATGTATTTTTGAGTAACCTTCCACAGTCTGCAAATGAAAATATAATCAGGAAAATCTATGCAAGTGTAGAAGGGCAAACTAATTAGTTCACCCCGATAAGTTACTGCAATACGTCAATTTTTTTTAGCAGATATCAATTCGCATCCATCATTTGAAAAAGCTACAAAGACTCTGCAAGAGAAAAAACCAAATTAAGCTATTAAAGGAGATTTAGCAGATAATGAGAACGGGGGCAGATATAGTCCCCGAAACGTCAATCATAAAGAAGTATCTTTTGAATGTTCACAATTTTTTTGATAGGCAAATTTAGAATACGGCAAGTTCTGACTGATTGAAGCATGTTTCTTTAGGAAATATAATTTCGTGAATGCATTAACTTATCGGGGTGAACTAATTAGTTTCTTGGAATAAAATCGTTATAAAACTGAAATTTGACTATCACTATCAACAATCTCTGGAATGTGTTGTCTTCTGGATGTTTCGCAATTCGAGTAATCTCAAACAAACTGGGTTTATCCGCAGTTAGGACCGCGTATTTTATATTAATAGAATCTCATTTGAGGTACGGGATTGCATTTTGGGGCGCATGCTGCTCTTACTTACACAATGGCATCAAATGTATAATCGTCTGCCCCTAACCATTAGGGACTCAACATGTCTCAGACGGTTCAGAAGAGATATGAAAAAATCCTCATACTATGATCTGGACGATTACTTTGCCCTCTAACCTCTAGCAAATCTCAGTTCTCCATACCCGGGATTTATTTCACAATCATTATACATATAATATACTATTTTTTATCAAGGTATAATATAATACAAAATAAAACGAGGAAGATAGGTTTGCACCATTTGGCTAGAGACAGTGGTGAAATGAAAATGATTGTCGGATTCTTGTGGGGTTTGGTAACTGCCCAGCAGTAAAACTTATCTAGCAGATCGATCAGGTAGAGAGACTGAATTGAAATGTTCATTTATGCGATTACATCTGTTGTATGATTTCTTATTATCTTGTAGTCAATCCAATTCAAAACAGAAAGCATATTCTTATATTTTTTCAGAGCTCGGTCGCTGAGAGACATAATTTCTTCGATAACATGAGTTAGTCAGGGGCCGGAGATTCACTTACTCTTCTAGTTTGAAGAGGTAAATCTATAGAAATGAGATCATTTCATTAATATTTACAAACCGATATATACTATCCCAATCGATTATTCAAATCTCAGAAAAAAAAAGATGGAGATTAAAGTAGCGAAAATCACGAGAATAAATATAATTGGCTGATTGTGATATGAAATAAATTTGCAAGATATAGCTATATAATCTGATATACTCCATATATAAGACACTTTCTCCCCATCAGAAACAAACAAAATATATCATAGACAGTTTGAGAAAGGGGAGCAATATGGGTGAGACTTTAGAATAAGTGAAAAAGTACACTGAAAGCTGATACCGTTGGTCATTCGCGAGCAGAATTATACCACGATCGCCAGCTGCAAGAAAAAAACACTCGAAGAAATCATCATATAGCTACGCTATCTTCTAGTTCGATACATTGAGTTATGTTACCCGAGAAAGGGCGGAACAGAATGCCAAAAGTGAAAGATTAACCGTAAATATTGTTGGAATCTACAGTTGCTCGAGATCAGAGCTGATTCAAGAGTGTATTCTTTCAAATTTCATATTATTATTGAAATTCGATTCCGACCATATTGAAATTGCTATCATGAATGAGCCATGTCTTTGTAAGGGCAAATACTATATATATATATATATATATATATATATATATATATATATATATATATATATATACATTTATATATAGTGGGAGAGCAAGCTTAAATTGAGAAGGTATGTGTGGTTCAATTCAAGAAATGGAAGAACCAAAGTAGCTTCACAAAAAATCTAGTCAATGTCAGTGATAAATCAATTCCAAAGAAAAAACCTTATAACAGGGAAAAACTGGTAAATCAGTGAAACGAAGAAATAGCGGAACTCTGAAAGGAATGGTACTGGTACTACATTCATCGGCTTTACGGATTACGTAGTAACGGCACTGATGAATACGGCAAACACAGTACTCATTGTAATCATAAAATGGATGGAAATCAGAAGAATCCAGCTCGCACTTGAGAAGACAATGAAGTAGTTCAGAGTGTGGATAGACAACAGTTTACAAAGTTATAGAGAAGGCTAAGAAAACTCTTTGGGTTTTGAAGCACCTGATGCCAAATGTTGGAGGGCCGAGAGCATCAAAAAGAAACTCTCTCGAGTGTGATATACTCCCAGATACTATATGAAGCTCCAGCATGGCACACAGTTACCATCAACATGAAACAAACTGCAGAGGTTTCAAAGGTCAATGTGTATTAGGAAATTGGATTATAATATTTTTCGAATAGATGCGTCCGATACTTGATGAAAATTCATAATTAAAGTAAGCTAAAAATAGTTCATCTCCACTTGAAAGGGCTATATTATAGCGAAACACGTGTCGTGGGTTTCGTAAACCAATTTTTTTTGAAAATCGTAGTGAAGTGTTTATAGTTTATTTTGTTTTATAATAGCTCAGGTTCACCAACCAGCTCGTTGTTGATAAATGTTATGGACTAATTAAAATAGAGTAGCAAAGGCAGCTTGGATATTCTTAAGAATATAACGAGAAGTGAACAAACTGATAAATTCCCTATAATAATGACGTTCTCGAAAGATGCCGAAACATATATAATATAACATTTATATTTCAATAACGAATAAAGACCGAGAGTCGGGATCCCATCAAATAAACTGTCGTATTGATAAATCATTGAATGATAAGCAAGAAGGCTGCTATTCAGTCATGGAACTTTTCTTATCAGAAACATGTTTTTACACACCAACTTGAAGTGAACAATGTGCGACCGTGCTCATTTTGACAATTTTATTTCAAAATATTATATTTTTTTTTTATATTTTTTTTTATATATATTTTTATTATGAAATGCTTTTTAATTACATTTGATCTAGACTCAGTACACATTTGTATTTATATATAAATATATATATATATATATATATATATATTTCCTTTCTTGGACATAAGGTTCATTTGAAAAGCAGAGGTTGTTTATTTCATTTCATTTATTGATTAATTCCAGACGTTTCAGCCAGGGTTTTGGCCTTTCTCAACGGGTCAGACATCAGCACAATCATCATGTCAAAATACAATTAATGAAAATATTTACCATAGGGGCACACACAGATTTACAACTGATTGAAAGACTACCACATATCTGAAATGTTTTGATTTATATATATATATATATATATATATATATATATATATATATATATATATATATATATAAATATAAATAAATATATATATATATACAAAACAAGGGATATTAAGGTAACCAGCAATGAAAAAGTAAACTCTTTAAGGTTTATCCAAGCTTCATCAGGAAGACTACAATAGATGAAAAAAACCAAAAGCAATACATATTCTAGTGCGAAACATGCTACTTACAACTTTGTTGAGGTTGGTTTCAATGATATTACACATATTCATTTAACATAGTGATACAAAAGAAAAAAAAGTAGATCAAGGAATAAAACGAAGTTCAAAGTTAATACAACCATATTAGCGTTGTTTAAAATTATATAAATATAAATGTGTACTCTATGTGGTGTGACAAGTGAAACTGGCAGGTTAGGGATTGATTTGTCACTTGGAAACAGTTACAGTTAGATTAGTACCAACTGATGTTACCAGGTGGCGGTAATGTTAAAAATTACTATTATTTGATATAACATTGTTGTTAATTTTGATTGATGTCTAAAGACAATAAGTAAGAGTAGACCTCACTCGATGATTGATATCTGTTTTTTTATTTATACAATTGTTTTCTTGGGAAATGAAAGCCATTTCTAAGCATGTTCTCTTAGATGTATGTGACTCTGTCGCTAGCACTTTCACTGAATCGTAATTCATCTGGTGGTAAAATGTATTCACATGTTCTGCCAGAGCACATCTTTCAGCATTCACTTTTATGAGAAATTATTCTGTTCGATAATGACGATAATTTTCATTACTCTTAATTTTATTCTTTAAGAGTACTGAAAATCTCAGATCCTAAATTCCACGAACAGAATTTAAACATTATCTTTGATCTTTTCTTAGAAAATTCGTATCCAAGAACTTTAATTGATAACATTCTATATAGTACTTGGTCTCACAGTAACAACTCGAACATTGTCTCAATCAACAATGAAACCAACCCTACACCTACTGAACCTTTCTTCACTTCATTGCCATATACAGTATTGGAAACATTTTATCTGGGGTATAGACAGAAATCTACACGAGCAACAAGGAACGATGATACCACATAAACAAGAGAGACGCACTGCTGTGCGCCCCTCCTGTTACCCCACCCGACGCATTAACTGACGACGAGGCAATGCGACACAGCACACAGCTTGCCGAGCCGTGGTTGCGAAAACACAAGATCGTGACAATTATAACATTTTGAAACATGCCGCCTATTTACACAACCGCAGAGAAAGTACAATAGATTCGGCTATAGTTTGGCCCAAAATGGTGGTTTGTTCGAACATTTAATAAAATAATTCCGTACACAAAATATTTAATTTGGTTTATGTTTTCTTGTGAATATTTTTTTTCTCTCCATTCAAGCAATAATTGTTTTTCTGTTAGAAATAAGTTTTTTGTTTTTATTGTCTTATAGAAATATCGTTTGCTTTTGTTTATGTTTGAGAATCTTCTTTTGTTTTCGCGGCCACCACGTCACCAAAGATATTTTGATCTACCTGTCGTCCGACAAATTAAATTGAATCAATGATTCGGTTTGATTTGATCAAATTATCTGAAGTGAAATTATCGTCAATAATTCTTCTTCATTGCACATTCTCCCGACTGCTGCTGGTATGATACTGACGTCCTGAGCTGACCGCCGGGACCGCCCTGATTCTCCTATCTCTGTGTCGTGACGTAAATATCCCTTCTTCGAGCGAGTCGAGGAGAAATTGTAATGCTCTCTCAACATAAAGCAAGCTATCATTTACGCTCTCATGAAACCACCGTACCCAAGATAAATACTTTCCGATACTGTATAAGCATAATCACTCCTGAACTCTCCAGATTATTTCACAATCCTGAAAAATTCAAAATATCATATGAAACAGTTTTAATAATCGGATCAATTTATTCTAGAGTTAAAGATAAAACTCCATTACTTTCAATGTCAAATGTAATTAATAGTATCATGGTTGTTATAAACAATATATTGGTCAAACGCAAAGATCATTATCGAACAGAATAATTTCTCATAAAAGTGAGTGAGATTGCATCCTGAAAGATGTGCGGCAGTACATGTGAATGAATTTGACCACCAGATGAATTACGATTCAGTGAAAGTGCTAGCGACAGAGTCAAGTACATCTAAGAGAACATTCCTAGAAATGGCTTTCATTTCACAGGAAAACAATTGTATAAATTAAAAAACCGATAATAACCATTTGAGTGAGATCTACTTTAGATATCAATCAAAATTGACAACAATGTAATATCAAATGATGATTCTTTTCAACATTACCGTCACCTGGTAACATCAGTTGGTACTGATCTAACAGTTGGCACCTCTGTAACTATTTCCAAGTGACTACCATCGGGTTTCGTTGGCTTAAATATAATTGCGAGATTCATTCCTCAACTGTCAGTTTCACTTGTCACACCACATAGAGTACACATTTATATTTATATGATTTTAAACAACGCTAATGTGGTTGTATTAACTTTGAACTTCGTTTTATTCCAGGATCTAGTTTTTTTTTCTTTTGTGTAACTATGTTGGATGAATATTTAACATCATTGAAACCAACGTCAACAAAGTTGTAAGTAGCATGTTTCGCACTTGAATATGTATTACAATTGTTTTTTTTCATCTATTGTAGTCTCCCTGATGATGGAAATAAACATTTCCGAAAGCTTGGATAAACCTTAAAGAGTTTACTTTTTCATTGCTGCTTACCCCAATATCCCTAGTTTCGTACCCAACTAGTCAGCAAATACTTCCCACACACACACACACACACATATATATATATATATATATATATATATATATATATATATATATATATATATATAAAATGAAGATTTGGTTTGAATTAAAAAAAGACCACAAGCCGTCCTGATGATTGAGAAACCATGAAACAGCTGTAGGCCGATGGTGGCTTTTTTGGAGTCGAAAAAAATATCTCTTTCGTTATTTGTTTTGCGTTACTCTAAACGCACTAGAAGTACGACTTTTGGTGTCGTGGATTGGCCTATACTGACCTCTGTTGTGACCTATCAATGTTGCACGAAATTTCGTGTCATTGACTTCCACTTCATTAGGTCTAAGCTTCATCCCACAAATTATAGGTGTCACTTCTATAATTCTGTGCATGACACATATATATATATATATATATATATATACAGTGCTATATTTATACCTATATAACTATCCCATCTGCATAATATGTAGCAAAAAGATTTAATAAAATATATCTATCTATCTCTACTGGTACCAGTTCTCTTTCCTCTATATGTCACTGAGTTCAATGAGAAACTGAATAATTTTAACTTTCGATTGACTGCTGAGATCATAAACTGCAACTGTATTTTTTGTTCAAAATATTTATAGTAAAAAATAATGTAGGATAATAAATAATAGTTCGAAAAAACTGAAAAACACGATTTTATAGAAAACCAGACTAAAAAAATCGAAAATTAGAATTTTTTTTATTTTATTTGAAAAAAAGCGTGAGGTGCATGGTATCGCCTCGGCCAACAATTACCTGTGATCTGAGACATTTCTTACTTTACTGCCCTAGGTGTGTAATGTACTATATAATTATAAAATTTAATTTTTAAAATAAAATAAATGTTTTTCTTATTTTTTATTTTTTTAGCCTGGTTTTCTATAAAAGCGTGTTTTTTAGTTTTTTGACACCATTATTTATTTTCAACTTTTTAGTTCAGTTTTCTATTAACGCGTGCTTTCAGTTTTTCAAACTATTAATATCATTATTAATTTTTTTTAACTATTATTCTCCAATATTGAATAGAATCGGACCATAATCACAAAATCGCGGCCATTTTGGAGCCGCCATCTTGAATCCTTCAATTTTGACAAAATAATCATAATCTCCGACCCCAAAAACCCCCACACCAATTTTGAAAAGAATCAGACCATAATCACAAAACTCGGCCGCCATTTTGAATTTTTAAATTTTTTCAAAAGAATCATAATATTCGACCCCAAAAACCCCCCCATACCAATTTTGAATAGAATCAGACCATAGTCACCAAACTCGTCCACCATTTTGGAGCCGCCATCTGGAATTTTTCAAAATTGACAAAAGAATCATAATCTCCGACCACGAAAATCCTCGGATACCAATTTGAAGCGAATCGGACCATAATCACAAAACTCGTACGCCATATTGGAGCCGCCATTTTGTTTGTTTTTTTCACGCAAAATTTTTTTTACGCATTGTCACCGGAATTAGGTACACCTGCCAAATTTCAAGTCATTCGGATGTCTGGAAGTGGGTCAAAATCGCGCCCAAAGGAGTCGGTTACAAACAAACAAACATACAAGTGTAGAATTGACAGAGAATTTAGAGGAATTTTTAATTATATCAAAGAATTCTGAATAGCCTTAGAAGATAATTTTATATTTGTTTACCACTGATTCTTATTTCAATACAATAAGAAATGATTTTCTACCTACTCATTTCAATTCAACTAAATTTAATTTTCTTGGTAAGTTATTCAGGTCCTCTTTGTGTGTTCAAAAAAGCGTATATGATGCCTCCATCGAATAGTAAATATTCGGTAAGAATTCAAGAGAGCGATGAAACAGTTAGTCTACAGTTCCCACAGGCCCGGTGGGTAGAGAATATTCACTGCAGAAAATTCTTATTTCATAAATTGTGCCTACGCTGTCTGTATGAAATATTACTTCAGCAACGGCAGCCGAGAAACATGGAGCAATGCAGGAATACTACGGATGACCCAGTTAATTTTGTATGCAGTAAATATCAATTTATTGGAATGGTTAATTTTGTACTCGCTATAGGAATTCGGAATATCAACGGCACTGTAAAGAACTGAAGTGTGATGTAATATATAAAATTGTCCAAAAATAATCAACGTCATTATGTGTCCAATCAGAGTGATGTTTGTAACGGAGAATTATGTAAAGAGCTTCAAAAATTTTGAGATGATTTCATGAGCAAGTTTATTGTAGAACGAGCATTGAATGACAATCATTTCTCACAAGCATGTAAATTGCGGGATGGCCCGAAGGAGGATTTTGCAATCCATAAGAACGAATAATACAAGTCATAAGCGTGAGTAATGAATTTGTAACATCCTAACATATTTTCTCTTTTGTGGTTGAGTTACAAGTTTAAGACTTATTTCCCTTGATGAAAAGTAGCTACCATTTGTTTTTATGTGTTTTCTGAATTGATTTTCTTGATACTCAACATGAAATTCTAATAAGGCGAATAGTTTGAACCAAGTATAATTGAGTGATGAAATCAGATCATCAAATAATTTCTACAGAAAAAAATATATCAGATCTGAGGGGAACAAAAATGCGAGCTTCTGAATTCATTCCATTCGGAAGAAATGACAGTAAATTTAAATTTTCAACTAATGGATTCAAATTTTCAACTAATGCACATCTATCTAATCTCCCTCGAAACAACAGGATTATTATTATTTTCAAATGTTAAAATTATCGTAACTCACTTAACCAATATGAATATATCATGTTTTTCAAACCAAAATATTTATTTCATTCATAATACTATCTAAATGTTTTTGTGGAAGTTTCAATGTATAACTCTGCTTTTTTTGGGTTTTCTCTACCATGGAATTTGAAATTATTAGTTTGTATCTATTTGGAGGAGGCAAATTGCTTTATTTGCCCCGATACTGCGTTTTTTTTAACATTGAACATGGGAATGGGCAAATTTCCACCTTTTCACTCACGAACCGTGAAAAAATTTTGCCAACGTGATTCACAACAGAGAATACATGAATATTTAATGAAAATATACTTCCTTTCGTAACGTTTCGGGATACACCTCTGTTTCCTTCTTCAGACCTCTTGAAGATAATTGGCACATGAAATAGTTTTGTATATCTGGACGAATTCAAACTACTTCTAGAAAATATATCTATTGATTTCGATTGTATAGTCTTAACAGAGACATGGGCAATACAAAATACAGATCTTCATAATCTGAACGGAAACACTAAACTATACAAGAGGGTGATTTTAACCAAAACGACTGAGTAGTTATCTACATTGAATGAGAATATACCTAGACACATTCAATTATTCTTCTGAATGGCATAAAAATGTTGCAAACCAAAATATCTCTGAACAATAAAAACGAAATTCTCATCAACGCTATCTACAGATCAAACAGTAATCTCTCCCAATTCATTAATGACATACAACATTATTTCGAAGACCCAATATACCAACCTGAATGCCATAACATTTTTATTGGCGAACTCAACATTGAATTCGGATACATTTCTGCAATAAACAACCCGACAAGAATTCAAAATGAGCACAGTTCTTGTATCGACCACATATATGTAATTTACAAAACTAACATACTGGATCAAATACTACATCTGATATTACAAAGTGTTGTTACAGACCATTTATTCAGGTACTACAGCTTGCAATTGAGGTAGTCAAGCATAACAGAAACAAGTGAAACACATCTATCATATAAAACTTAAAAATTTACCCAGAACCCAGACTTGGAATTCACTATATACTGAACCAAATCCTAACATAGTAACAGACACTTTTATCGAAACCCTTATGAATATCTATTCAACATATATTCATTAACTTTAAAAATTGATAATAGATTCAAGCCAAAACAATTAAACCTAGATATTTTAAATCGGGCGCTGAAAGTGAATGCGCATGCGCCAAGAAATGAACACGTGTTTTATCAAAGTCGCGGTTTTGTTCGTCCATCTCGTTCTAGTAGTCATTATTTCACTTGAAAAAATATTGGCGTATAACAAGCTTATTTCATTTGTTGCAAATTCTCATTATGGTAACATAACTACAAAATTGTGACATTTCTTTTCACGTGTCAAAACGAAATCAATATGGCGGCTGAGAGTACACATTGTAATTCGTTATAAGTGACTATAGTGGTAAAAGGGTTTATTTTGTGATTTTATATGCGAATTTGAGTAGTTTTTTTAGTTCTGGGTTATAATTCGTGCTTCCACTGAAGGAAAATGACAGTTACTTGCATTGTAGTTGACTGTGGGAGAGAGAAATAGTCGTGTTTCACTCGGTGCCTACAGTTTGAAATAACAAGTTTTTGACTAGTAAAAATTACTTATCGAGGAAGAGAAGAGCTTTATGGTTAGCTGCAATCAAGCGAGATGATCTTACGGATTTGAAAATCAAGTCTGCCGCAGACATAAATGTGTGCACATTCATGAAAATATCATTCATTCAGGGACATTACTTCAAACTTTTGTGATTTGTTCTTACGATTATTTGTATGATTTTGTTCACTTGCATATCTCTGAATTGTACATTAGGAAATTCGTATACCCACAGATAATTGATATAGGTATTCTCCACTCATGTTCATGTACCTACCTTCTCAAAAAACCTCCAGACATTCATATTGAATCATTAGAATACAAATTTTCCCTAGGATTCTGGAGACTCAACAAATAAATGAAATATATCTATTGAAATCATAAGTAGGAGATTTAAACCGGTTCTGGCTCTCCCCCCACCACTATGACGTCACGTGCGACCTTGAATGATTGCAGGTGTGCAATGTGTGTTTGACCTTGAGTTTTCACCTTGAGATTTGTCATTGTGACATTGGGTTTTGACTTTGAGATTCGATCTTTACTTTTGACCTTGAATTTGACCTTGAGATTGGTAACTTTGATATTTTGACCTTGAGTTTCGACCTTGAGATTCGACCTTTACTTTTGACCTTGAATTTGACCTTGAGATAAGTAACTTTGAGATTTTGACCTTGAGATTTGACTTTGAGTTCTGTTGACATTGAGTTTCAATCTTTGAGATTGCACATTGAGTTTTTCTGTTTGACCTTGACCAAAGTTGCGGTCATACATATTCTGTGAGGAGGTCATGTGAGTTTTTTTTGTTTGACCTTGACCTTCATGAATCCTTGCCCCCCAAGCGATGAGGGTGTTCATCCTCAGAGAGAGCTAAGAGTGAACTGCGACTATTGATGAGTGTCTTGATGATCGAGTGCGCAATGACCTTCGCACTCCCATCCACTCAGAAAGGGGGTTAGGGATATGTCTTATAAAATGTGTGAATTCGTTGTTGAGAAATCACAAGATAATATCATTAGAGTGACTACGAGTACGAGAAGGAGATTAGTGAGTGTATCAGTGGAAATAATCTATATTTTTCATAAATTCACTATGTCTCTTCCAAAAGAAGTGGATTTGAAGAGAATCAATTCTTCAATAATTGAACAGCGGGGAAAAGGGGTTTTTGAACAACGAGCAATATCATCATTACCCATCGGTGAAGCTTTCATCATAATTTGTATGACGATTTGTAACACTCGTTTTGGTAGATCTATTCTAATGACATTACGTGATGATAATAATACTTTATTCAAATCATGGTTGTCAGAAAGTATTTCAGATGAATTCAATGTGGACAGTGTCAATTGCATAAATGCTTCAGATTTCAAATACACGATAACATATTTGGGTCAGAGTCCACAAGTAGCAGGGGGTTTACGAACTCGACCTCTAGTAGAATTCAACTTAATTGAGTGATGATATTGTTCATATGTTTATAGTTAGAATATAGTTATTTTATGTTTATTGCCAAGAAAATCCAAGAAAATATACGACAAGGTGTATGAACAATTCGTGAGGTGGTGCAACGGGAAAAATGTAAAAAATAAGAAATACACAGAGACTGTACTTCTTGCCTATTTTCTGGAAAAATCTAAATATTGTAAGCCCTCTACCATGTGGTCATATTATTCCATGCTGAAAGCTACTTTAAAGGGTTAAAGAAATAACAAGTAACTTTTGGTATAAAATACAATACAACAGAAAAAAAAATTAAATAAGTGATTTGGTGCTCTCTTGCTCATAGAAGAGGACGAATGCTTCACCACTTATAAGGGATTCGGTGATATCGGTGATACTCTTGAGTCATTGTACTCGTGCCATGTGTCTGCATAAGGGTGCCTACAATAAGCCGTGTAGTGTCCGCTATAGGATGTTCCACTATGATTGGACACAGCATACAAGTTGTAGCGACACGGAATTATGTTATCTGTTGAATAATTACTCATGTCTAATCCTTCAAGAGGAAAGTCAATGGTGGCATTTAATTTTCTCCCGAATCTATCCATCAGCGAAAATCGTTTCAAGTGAATGACTAATATTTTGGGGAATTTATGTATGGATAATGACTTAGTGCATTTAATCATTTCCTTACATTTACAACAAAATGGTTTCTGTTCGCCATCTAAAGTTTCTTCATTAGTGAATGAATCTAAACATTGTGACAGTCTGAGCCGGCCAGTTCTCTGTGGAATATGAAGTGAAAGGTCCCAGAAGGGGTCAAAAGAGACAGAACAATGGCCACAGAAAGTACACTTCAACGTTGATTTCAATTGACCAACAAAGTTATCAACAATTTTTGAGTTGTCCTCCTGTGCCTTTTCATGGTCGCTTGATTTCTCATCAATTTCTGTCAGGATAGGTTTGGGCTTTTCTATCACTCTGTTTACATCTTCATGAAGACCTTCCAATAAATATCTGAGAAATTCTTGAGCGTCCTGTTGAGCGTACCCCCCGAAACGAGGTGCGAATATTTGTATCTGATTTTTCAAAGAAACAGTATTCACCACCCTATCAGTCGAATCTTCCGACCAAAGTTCTTTTATCACTACAGCAAATGATTTTATTAGAGCACCCTTCATACTTGATGTGCTTGTATTGATATCCCTCATATGATCGTCTGTTCTAAGATATTCGAGCAACCATCTGGTATTCGATAAACATTGTATTACGCTATTCATGAGACAGGTGCTGCCAATGTTTTTCAATCCTTCAAGTCCGACAATTTGGGCATTTTCATTCACAAGTGGACTGATGGTGTTGTTGTAGTTATAACTGCATACATCATTAATGCTGACATCAAAGGAATAATTTCTATCAGGAATAGTATTTTTCTTAAATTCATCAAGGTATACTTGTCTTTGAATAGAAGGTTTTTGAGGCTGTAAAAAAATTTCATCCAGTTTTCGGGATGAGGGAAGTGTACCCATAACTGATTCAGCGTTTCCTCTTTGAATTGCCATACTAATACGCTGAATCAGAAAAGCATATGATCTAGAATCATTAGTACACTTTATAATTTTTTTGACAATTTCTTCTAGAAGTTCCTGGGCGTGAGATCCAAATACTCCATATGTTTCAATTGCCACTGGATAAAATGTGTAAAATTCTTCTATATTCGAATATTTTCGAATTTTCAATTTCTCAGCAGAAGTAGCTGCAGCACCTTTCGTGATTGAGGTCGTTATAAGATGGGAGGCTGCAACAGTATCTACACATGTGAAATCCCAAACCAAAGGCTTTCCAAATTTCCAGGGTATAAGGGTCATTCCGTCTGGACGTTTCCCGTCGTCTCTACTTATTCCATCAGGTTCTAATACTGAGGGAATTTCCGCAGTTGTAAGAGCTCGTTTTATCAGATCATTCACAGCATGGTGTCTCGAAAAACGACCCGAACTGAACTTGTAGCTCAAACCATGTGTTCCATTTTCTTCAACAATAGATCCACATCTACATCTATGGCTAACACAAAGCGATGTTCCCAAACGAAGGCCAACTGCAATCCTGAACGATTGATCGTCTAATAGAGTACCCAAAAAAGCTACTGGGAGAGCATTAAGCCAAGCTCCTGATTCTTTAGAACTTACAGCATTGAGACGAGCCTTTTCGAATTTAGATTCTGCAGCTGACTCAAGCAGTTGTTCGTATATTGAATCGGTCATTGGAATATCCTAGGTTTTTTGAGATTTCTTATTCTCAGGAAGATCGACTTTTGTTGTAGAGATCCATTTCTGTTCACATTCCAAATAATATTTATCTTGTATTTTCAGGAAACATGTTGGTAGAACTGTTGATACCATAGATTCACAACTATTATAGGAAGCAAGGAAAGCTGGCAGAGAAAGAGAAGTGGCTAAACGGATGCTCATGCCTCCTAATTTCACGGGAAGAGTTACTTGTTTCCAGGTATTTCCATCTAATTTATTATTAGTAATTTGTTCCAAAGAATTACGCAATATCGAATCAAAATCTTGAAGTTCTTTCTGGCATTGCCAAGTTGGACTGCATCTGAGTATATATAATAATTCTGGTATCAATAAACAATTTCTGAGAAGTAAATACGCTATGTGGGATGGAAGTTCATTGAGGCGGGAAGACATCAAATCGAGAGACTTTGTTTTCTGTATAAGGCAGCCTGATATAGATTCAGGAGTGAGGGGTGCTCCCAGTAAAGTCCAATCCCTTTTCTTCATCAATTTGATACCTGGAGCAATAGACTCAAAATACTTGAAGGATATATTGTCAGAAGTGAGAAGTTCGCATTTGTTGAAATTCAAGTCTAAACCCAAATTTTTTGACTCACGAATTATTCTACAAAATTTTTCGTGAACAACATCTCTATCCCCACCAATAGATCCGTCATCGAGGTACCAACAGTTGAAAGCAGACTTTATCGATTTGGTTAATTCGTCTATGGTTAGGCAAAAAAGGGCTGGGCCTAGGGGATCTCCTTGTTGTACACCACTTTCTGACATAATTACCTTTTCACCAAAGTTGAGATATGTCGGTGTTTGGTAACATTGCTTTAAAAAAAGGAAAATATTGGTAATCACTTTTCAGCTTTCTGCAAAATTATATTTCTTTTTAGCGTATTAAAAGCGTTTTTAAAATCCAATTTGAGGAAAACTTGGGAAGAAGAATCTGGATGTTGATTGAGAAAACGGCGGGCAGCATGAGCAACTACTTCGCAACCTCCTGGAGTTCCAAAACCGAATTGAACTGGTCGAAATGAATCACCTAATTCCTCATACATGATAATTTTCCCGTAAGTCGGCGATAAATTGTGCCAACGGCAATTGGACGGATTCCGCCACATTTTTTCTTCAAAGCAATTAAAGAAGCACCGTATAGAATTGGGCATATTTCTTGGTTTACCTCACCCGATAGCATCAAATTGCATAACTTTGTTAGTGAAGATACAAGGTTCTCACTTTCACAACCAGAACTTCTTGAAATGAGATCTTGGAGGTGAGAAGGCCTCAAAGAATCTAATCCTCCTGCGGAGCTGGTTCGGAAAGATTTGATTGCTTTCATAACTTCTTTTTCTGTGACTTTCAGTGTTGTGAAATTTCCACACCCTATATTAGAATTATCATTTTGAAAGATGTCATGTGGGTGTTTTGACTGGAGTTCCATTAAGGTCGACTCATTGAAATCTGCGATACTGTCAGATGAAGTTAGATATGTTGAATATAGATATTTCTCCAGTAAAAATAACATTCAGTGTAGAAGTAATATATTTATATTTTGGAGCATCACATTTTTACATGTAAGTAAAATATTTGAATAACAATGGAATATATTAACAATTCTTTTTGCGTTTCAGTTTCCAATTCTCAAACATGTGGGTGCACTATGCCAGTCAACATTGGGTGGAAGCCGTTGACATCAATAAAGCAATCGAGAGACTACGTTCCTATTTGAATGCTTTGGCTGAAGATACCCTCCATGCCACTGTCTATGATCTGAATGTTTGCTTCGATGAAGACGAGATCCAAAGATGTGCACATTTATCTGAGAAAAATGACAAGGGTGCAACACTTTGTGAGGTATTCGGTCAAGGTGCCATTGTTATATCGCAGTTTTGTGAAGAAATGATCAAATTGGATCTGGAAGGATTTCTCCACACCATTTTACTATTTCTGCCCGATGACATCCTCGAGAAATATCAACTATATGACGAACATGATGATGAATATGTAGATATTTGAGATGAAATAAAACATATATTTACAAAATCTGGTTTATTTATTTTCATTTACACATATAAATTATAGATATAAAAATGCAGATTTAACATGAAAATTAAATATTGAACATTTCAAAATGAATTACGAACAGAGCCATCCAATGCATTGTAAGTCAAGAAGGTGTCGTGTATAATGAGTGCATAGACTTTGGTATTGGCTGGAAATTTAGTTTTTCTTGTTTCAAACTCCAGCTTGATGTCCACTGTAGATAATTTCGTGGCACTCGGTTGATGTGAGCAATCAATGATGAATAGGGGATTTTGTTGAAATTCTTCAAGGTCCATAAGAGGTTAACTCATATCTTTGTCATAATAACTACGTTGAAAGTCCCTCATATGCATAGTAAGCTGACGAGTATAGTTTTCTATCAAAGTCCAGATTCCAACGCTCATATGGGTAGACTTTAGAATTCAAATACACTCGGATGTTATTTATGTCTGCATTTTATGAATTTTGTCATATCCGATGTTCTGTTTTGAATGCGTGGTACTTTGAAACCAATAATTATGAAGCGAGGTGTTTGCAAAGTGTTGGTTGTTTTATTGCCCATATTTCTGAGATGTGCTACGTAATGAGGGTAATTCATAAAGATCCCACATACGATAAGCCAACTTGATTTTTTGAATTTAGACCACTCTTATTTATTCTACTGAATAATTTGAGCTTCTGTTTGTCATCGGGCACAACATGTCGTATTTTCCATTCAATCTTTTGAAATTCCTGATGTGCCATCAACTTCTCCAATATATGAATTCTTGAATGATCGAGCTATAATCAAAATCAGTCCCTGTTTGGCGTTCAGAATGCTCTCTCTTGTTATCCTCGGCAAACCCATCAAATACTTGAGAGGGAGTTTTCCACTGACTAAGTGACTGGTTTCATCGATGATGTGTTGTTTTGTGTCGGAAAGCCCCCATCCAGTTGTCAAAAGCATGTGAGAATGTGATTGACCAAATGAAATCATATTCTTCATTGTGTATGTTATACCTGGTTTTCGAACAACGGCAACTTGCTCACCACCCATTTCATAGCGGATCTCATCGAACAGAAATGCCAAAGCATTGTTGGAGAGATAGCATACTTTGCCCACTTCATTTGCCTTGAATTTTCTTTCTATGTAAATGAAACTGTCGGCAATGTCTAGTATTACATCTTGATTGTTGATTGCAATTCGGATTTCATCTGAATTCTTGAACTACGGTGATCCATACGGCTTATAGGTATGCTCATGCAGACTAATGAGAGAATGATCGACCACTGGTTCATTGAAAATATTCAACTTGTCACTGTTTGCTTCGAGTACCATTTTATTGTCGAATTCTGAGTCCAATAGATTTCAGAAAATTAAGATCTCTCACTGACAATGTATGTCTTTGCCGTTCAGCATACACTTGTGGAATGACCTTCTTCCTGACAGAACTTTTCTTTCTGACGATATTTGATGGATGACGATCTTTATTAGGTGAAAATATTTCGTATTGACTGTTTTGTCGTTTGTTGTAGCACAAACCCATTACATTCGTTATTGTTATTTCTTCAATTCCAATATAACAACTATTTCTTCCACACTACCGGAATCAATGAGATTATTCCGATGATCCAATATGCGCAGAGTAATGTTGTCGATGAACTGACGTCCTTCCGGGATGATGGGCATATAAATAATGTTGTTTGGCTCTTTTGTTATATTATAACCCGGCTCAACATCAAATGAAAAAAGAATATGATTCTCTTCGTCATTTATGTATAATCCTGAAATGATATTGCAATCCAATCGAATGAGTCTCACGGGTACAATATTCACAGGAGATGTAGATTCATGCATGCGATTTGCACTGAATTCTTTTTTCTCGAATCCCAACAGGGATGCTATTGAGTTTTCATGTTTCAGGTTCACCACATACTTTGATTGCATCATACATTTGAATGTAATAGTGTTTGCTCGAAGGCTGAACAATTCATCCAATGTGGTGTCATCATGTTTCGCGCCATGAAATTTGTGGAATTCAAGTTCTCGTTGGATAACAGCATTTATTTCTTCTATCTCATATGCACCACTTGGTATTTTTATATCACGTTCAGAACTGACTGTGAGGGCTTTATTTGCGGGAATGGAAAACGTTATCAAGTTGTTTGTTTCCGTGACTTTGTGGATTGTGTTGTATCCATAGAATCTCAAAAGCCCCAATCCATAACGGCTATTCTTATCCAGCTCAATGGGTGGGTAGAAGTCTGCACTCGGGAACTCTGGATCCAACAGCTTGTAGCTCGAATTTTCGTGACATGACTGATTGAATTCATATGATAACAAATCATTTTATTGTTGTTCACAACACATGTGATATACTTTTCTTCGTTTCCTCGGCGGCATTGTGTGTCCCAATTCAACTTGATTGTTATTGGCGCCACTATTACAATCATCGATGGTGCAATAACAACAAAATAGTTTTCGAGGTATGGGTCCGTCATTCACATCACTGGAATTTGATGTTCCAACACTTGCATTGTCCATATGATGTTCATAGCAATATTTATATTTTTAATTATCAATATCCTCTTGAAGGTGTTTGGGAAGTATTTCCCAAACCATGCAATTTCATTAGCTGCAAAAATCATGACCTCTTTGGGCATATCTGCGAGTTGACCTTTACTTTTTTTTCAAGCTGCGTAATGCGATGGGGGGAAAGCCCCATTCTCTTGATAACCTCTCGATCCATTTCTTGGAAATCCATTTTAGTTTTTTTTGGGTGATTGGAAGAGATAAACTTCAAGCATAAGTGCCCACTCACAACTATATCGTATTTCTGCTCACGTTCAAAATTATACATAATTTTTTTCGACTGCATATATACCTTTCCGGGAAATAATGGACCAACTCCACTGGTGGAGATGAATCTCCAAAACTGTCGAAATATATTGCAACTCTTCCAATTTCCTGTATGCCACCCAATGTGTTCCTCGACCGCTGAATCCATCCAAATTGATGATGGCTGTTTCCATGATTACGTGGTCCTGAGGTGGGCAAATTATCACGCATGAACATAAAAAATGTAAGATCTATATCTGTGAGAGGTTTAAGAGGTAGGCATAAATTAGTTTTTTTGATGTATATGGTTTGAGGTAGATACCGAGGCCTTTGCGATATGGTTTCAAGAATATACCACTACCCTTTTTCCTAAAGCTATCGCCTCCATCTTTCTGTTATGATGTTTTACCTCTTTCAGATCATTTCTGCTCGCACTTGCCGAATTTATAGCTCTGCTTATACCTGCAGCAGCACCAAATCAAACAACCCAATGCAGACAATCCGGCAAAATTGGTATCAATGGTAAAATTCCACCAACTTTCTGAATAGGTATTATAGGTGTGCGAATTTCTCTCTTTCCGCCTGTTGCTTTCAAATATTTACGTGCTGCTTTCAATGCCATTG